>PVHX01025422.1:0-22403 GCA_004024805.1 Geosciurus inauris | reverse complement strand
CTCCGGGCGGTGGTCTCGTATCCCGGGGGAGAGCGGGGAGGGGAGGGAAGGAGAGGAGGTCAGGCCGCGGGAGAGCGTTACTCGTCTGGGACGCGCGGTGCAGTTTTTGTGCGGCGCCCAACCGCCCTAGCACAGCCGCAGCTTCCGGGAGTCCTCTTTGGGAGGAGGCGTCGCGAACCACCTTATCCCACGACTGAGTCGCTATAGGACGCTAGGGATTCGGGGTCTGCGGGGCGGGGTCGGTCCCGCCTGGCCTTTCGCTAGCCGCCAGGGGACCCTCTCGGCTCATACCCCCAGTTGGAAATGGCCTCAGCCAGCGCAGTGCTGTTCTCGCTGTCCTCAGTGGGAAGGCCTCTTCCTGCGCACCCGACTTCCGCCCACTAGACTTGAGCGGATACTGGTTTTTCGTGTGTCGATAACTGATGCTCTGGTGGGCATCATCCGATGCCTCCCATTATCTGCCCCGCCGAATTCTTTTGCTAAATGTTCCTGAGTGTACCTGAGTTATATGGAATGTGCATGTTAGCCCATTGGAATTCTCAGCACTTTTTGCTGTGACCTCTTGGAAATCTGTACATCAGTTGATCTGTCCCCCATCTTAATTTAAAATCCCAATGCAGGCTCAATGAGCCTTTCCTCTGGAGTCAGGGCCTTAGGTCAGCCATTCTCTGCCAAGCTGAGGTCTGCTGCCCGCAGTCTAGGAAGCATGTGCAAAGCTAGTGTGAGCTGCCTCATGAATCAGATCTATGCGCTTTTACTAAGAACCCTGCTTGCCTACCCAAGTCACCTGCCTGAGTTCCTCCTCTAAACGTTTGAGCCGGCCTATTGCACCTACAGGAGCAAGGAGCTCGGGACACTCCCAGAAACCCGCAGTGCTGTGGGCTCTTAGAGAACCCACGGGTCTTTTTAAATTTGCAATCAGAACTTTATGCTGCAGTTTCACTCAGGAAAGGAACAGGAAGAAAAGAGCATTGTCTTATAGGAATCCAGCATTGGAGAAATGAAATTCTTCCAAGGATGGTCTCCCACTTTTCTGTTCATTTGCTGCAGTATGTTGATTTATTTTGGTACCAGGGATTGAACTCCGGGGCCCTTACTGAGCCACATCCTCAGGTCCTTTTTATTTTTTATTTTGAGGCAGGGTTTTGCTAAGTTGCTCAGGGCCTTGCTAAATTCCTGAGCTTGGCCTTGAAATTGCAATCCTCCTGCTTCAGCCTCCTGAGCCCTGGGCGATTACAGGCATAGTGCACCTGCTGATGCAGTATGTTTTGATGTTGATATGAGTCATCATAGAAGAAACGAGCTGGCCAAATTTTGTGGAATTGAATGTCAGAAATGACACACGCTGTTTTGGCTGAGCACTTACCACTGATCCAGCCCTCCAGGAAGCAGGTGCAAAAGGCTCTTAGAGCACCACTGCTCCCCCCCCCCACACACACACAATAAAATAGATGGTAAGTTGCCTACAAAAATGAAGTTTTCAGATTTTCCTAATACCTGATGGCTTTAGGAGTATGGTAGAGCATGTTGCTTCAAAGCTCAATATCCCAGCAACCAATATATCTGTCAATAGGCTGAAATTCTGTAATGGTGAACACACAGGTTTTGATGAGACACAACCAACAGCCCAATCTGGTGGCAAAGGAAAAATTATCAAATTTCTAAAAGATTTTTTAAAAATATTTTTTAGTTGTAGTTGGACACAATATCTTTATTTATTTTTATGTGGTGCTGAGGATGGAACTCAGTGCCTCACGCATGTGAGGCAAGCGCTCTACCACTGAGCTACAATCCCAGCCCATAAAAAAGAAAATTTTTATTTCAAGAAAGTAATCATGATTAGAGATGGAGCTACAGATGTGGAAATCTGTCCTGCTAATGTTTTCATTGGATTTAGAAGAAATATAATTGGATAACAAGTAAAGGACAATGCCAAATGGTACATCACTGATTTTTGTAGAGCTTTTGGAAGAACTGGAAGAAAATTTCAATTTTTGTACAGCTTGTTACAACTTCAGATTTTTTTTTTTTTTGAGCTATACATATTGATACTGTTTGCTTACATTTGCCTATAACTGTTGCATCCAACCTGCACTTCTCTCCAAGAAATGCAGTCCAGGCAACTCTGCAGAAGCAGCAAAGTTTATTGAGGAAATAGGCACACAGGCCAATCAATTGGGGCCAGCTCTCCTTTCCTTCAGAAAGTGACCCTGAGATGAGGGTTTCAGAGGTTATTATAGGATGGGCTAGCTACATGACTCAGGAAAACAGGATTTGGCAAATATTCAACCTATAGTTATTTACAGTTCAACCATGACAGCGCCTCATATGTCCCCTTTCAGTTCCTGGAACTTTAGGTAACTGGCCAGGGGGTCTGGCAGCCTGTGGTTTGGCCCCACTCGTGAGAAGCAAGCATAGCAAAGCATTAATCACAGAAGCACAAAAAGCAGGTTAGCAGATACATTGCAGGCCTGAGCCAGAGTGACTCCATTTTGACTTTGGATTTTACATAACAATAAAGTTGGTACTGATTTTCTGTATGTTCAAGTAAATTATGGTCAGGACTCCTAGAAGACTGCTTTTTTTCTTTTTTTAAACTTTTGTTACTGTATTATTAATCTGAATTCCTTACATATATTTCTGGCTATATTTTAGTTGATGCCTTTTAAAAGTATAGAGTAAAATAAACACCTTCAATCTGGGCAATGTGGATTCAGCAGCCTTAAGTGAATATTGGTTTTCCCTTTGGTATATAAATAAAATTTTATCCAAATATTAGGAAAAAAATATTTCAGTGCTACTAGGCCAAATAATGACACAGGCAATTCCAGATAGGAATAAACCAGAGGTCAAGGAAGGAGCTAATGTCTCTGGTTCAGTATCCTGCAAAATCGCACAGTGCTGTTTTCCTGGCCTGGGTACAATTGTGCAGCAGCGACATAGATGGTAGACCTGGGCTTCACTGGCCTTCATAACCCAAGCCACTCTCTGACAGCTAGATCCTGGTGGTATTGTTCCTTGTGTTTGTCCACAGAATGAGACTCTTCCTGGAAGACATCCTGAGAAACAGATGAATTCTGTGTATTTAAGTTCAAGTTACTGGGCGGCATTGAACCAATGGAAGACAGAATGTGTCCTTCCCTCCCCTGATGACAACTGCATGCCCCAGAAGCTGTGAGGACAAGAAAGAGTTAGCTCAGGAAAGAATTCCTGTACCAAGTGAATGGAAGTCGAGGACTGATCCTGTTCAACTAGGGCAGTGAAACAAGACTTTGCAGATCATGTACCATACACTATTCTTAACCCTCTTGATCACTGTTTATTTAAAACCAGTGTTTCTATTTTGTTTTGTCTCAACACAGTTGATAGGTAAAACACTGTAAGATTGATGAGACTTCACAGAGGGAAGTAGAAACAAGAAGAAATATTTTTGAAAAATTTTGCCCTTTGGAAGGAGTGTGAAAGGAAGAGAACAGTGAGGCCTGTGGCCACTCCTGATGCAAGGTCCCCAGTTTTCAATCTTTAGTTGCAATTGCAGGGATTTTCAGAACTGACTCTGTCCTGGGCTGAATTACGCACCCACCCACCCTCCCATTATTTGTATCTTGAAGCCCCACCCCCAATACCTCAGATTGTGACTATTTGGAGATAGCGCCTTTAAAGAAATGATTAAGTTAAAATGTGGTCATTAAGTCAGGCCCAACACAGAATGACTTGTGTCTTTATAGGAAGAGAGGGTTAGAACACAAAGGGATGACCAGGTATGTGAAGTGGCCATCTGCAAGCCAAGGAGAGAGGCCAAGAAGAAACCAAACTTCCCAGTATGTTGCGATTTTGGACTTCTAGCTTCCAGAATAGGGAGAAAATAAATTTCTATTATTTAAGCCACTTAGTCTGTAGTATTTTGTTATGGTAGCCTGCTATGGTTTGGATATAGTTTGAGATGTGTCTCCCAAAGTTTCATGTGCTGGAGTTGTGTCCTCCAAAGGTTCATATTGGACCCAGTATAGACATGTTGAGAGGGGGTGGAAACTTTAAGGGGTGGGCCTAGTATAAGATAATTAGGTTGTTGATTATCCCTTCAGTTAAGTAGGTCATTAACCTCTCAGAAGAGAGATTGAACTAATTCCATAAGATTAACATCTTATGGAATTAGTTCTAGCAAGAGCTGGTTATTGCAAGAGTGAGGCCACCCCATATATTTGGCCCTTCGTATGGCTGATTCCTTTTCTGTTTCTCCACAATATGACACTGCCAGGATGCCAGCACCAGGCTGTTTGGGCCCTCCAACCACCCGAATTGTGAATCAAATAAACAAACATCTTTATAAAGTACCCAACCCCAGGTATTTTGTTATAGCAACAGAAAGTGGACGAACGCTAACAAATTAATATAGTCCCCATGGTCTCTTTCTAGGGCCTCATTGTCTAGAGGCTTAAATTCAATGAATAACAGGATCTTTGGGACTGCTCAATTACAGGCAAAAGCAGCAATAACTTAGAACTGTGAGGGGACAGCGTCTTTACACCCAGCATCTCATTCTTTGAAATTTGCTTTCAAAAGTGCAACCCAAAGTTCTCAGAGGGTGAGTAACTTTCCAGTGTACTAGAGCCATTAGTGGCTAAGCAGACCCCTTTTCATTCCATGTCAGGGCCTTTCCACTCCAAGGATACATAAATATCAAAGTAAACTGAAACTAAGGCAGATTTAAAAGCAAGATGCCAACCAACTTAAATGCTAAAGACATTCAAGACCCCCTGTGGTTCTGGGATTTGAGGACAGCCTGTCCATGTCCTTGCTAAGACAGTTCAGAGGTCCCTAACTTAGTGGAAAGAAATATGCCCTGCCTTTTTACCCTTCTCACTTTTCTGGCTATTGCTGCCCTTTCTGCTGTGGCAGTAGAGTGCCCACTCACCAGACTCAAACATGACAGGGTCCATAAGGAGCATGATGAAAGAAGTCAGAGACGGAGGAGCACTGTAGTCCAGAGCCCATCCTCTCTTGGCTGGTATGAGACAGTGGAAGTCCTTCATGCTTAATCTTCTCTGGTGTCCTGTCAAAGGTGAGCCTTTGAAGACAGGGCCTTTGCTTCATGTTCTTTCTTCCAGGACTGCTACATAACACAGGCTCTGGACTTTGGCCATGAAAGAGTTCCACAGGTTCTCCACTTGGCTCCATAAGGAGAGGAAACAAAAGGCATGACAGCGAGCTGCATGTACACTCACTTATGAGGAAACGCGGCTTAACCGACCCATTCCCTCTCACCCAGCCTGGGGCCAGGCCTTGTCAGGACATGGCTGGCTTTACCTATCAGCAGCCATCTTGGGGATTTGCCCCACAATGCCAGACCACTGAATCTAATTCTCACTGTGGTCTGGGAGGGCTGTGAGGAATTCGCCAGTGCCTTTCACAGACAGTTTAGTGACAGCCTTGAATAGCTTTTTAGCAATAGGAAAAAGATGACATTCCTACTACTGTTCTTTGAAGGCCAAACTTCCTAGGCCTAATAAGAAAACTTTTTTGGAATGTTTTTATTGGTTTGGGAATCTTTTAGGGCAAAGTATTTGCAACTGAAAGCTCGGTCCCTGTCCTCAATGCCAATCAATGCCAATTTAATAATGAGGACACAGTTTTGAGAAAAAGGAAAAAGATTTATTGCTTTGCTAGCAAAGGAGAAACACAGAGGACTCCTGTTCCAAAGGCTGTGAGTCTCTGAATCAGCAAGGACAGGGCGGTTTTAAAGGGTTACATTCCAAGTGTGCTAGGGTAGAGGGTCCCAGGGCGCCCTGAGGCATTAGGACTCACTTGTTAATTTGGGCAGTATTTGCTTCCCAGATCCTCAGCAGGCATCTCCTTCCTGTAGGGGTGTGTTCAAGGGCAGTTAACTAGGGGAAGAAAAGATAACACTGTCCCCCTAATCTTGTTAGGGAGGGTGAGAGGGGAGAAGAAAGAAAAAAAACATTTAAAAAAAATAATAAACTTTAGAGCAATGAAGGCTATGTTCAGAAGGTGAAGGGACCACTGTTACAGTATTGTCCATTTTTTTATGTCAAAAAATGTTTGGATAAAAATTCAAACATTTCAGGTACATAAGGAGTTTCCTACTTTCAAAATAGTCTTAAAGAAAATCAAGCAAAAAGCAATTCACAGCCTCTTGAAAATTCTCATGCTATTGGGCCTGCTTCCAGAAAATCTACCATAGGATTGGTATTGTTCATTGAATTGTAGCCGGGTCTTTCTTTCCTTTTTTTGGTACTGGAGATTGAACTCAGGGGCCCTCGACCACTGAGCCACATCCTCAGCCCTATTTTGTGTTTTATGTAGAGACAGGGTCTCACTGAGTTGCTTAGCGCCTGCTGTTGCTGAGGCTGGCTTTGAACTCACGATTCTCCTGTCTCAGCCTCCCTAAGTGCTGGGATTACAGGCTTGTGCCACCGCGCCCAGCTATAGCTGGGTCTTTTGATAGTGCTGATGATAGCCTCAGCTAAGGTAGTGGTAGTAGTAGATGGATGAAGTGATGGATGTGAGGGAGTTACAAAAGATAGATTTAATAAGATTTGATGATTTAGGCATGTGGAGAAGACAAGACAGGAAGGAGCTTCTGGCCTTAGCAGCTGGGAGATAATGGTAGATTTTACTAAGGTGGGGAATGCAGGGAAAAGAAACTGCTTTTAAAACCAAGAAGATGCATAAAGAGTAGGGTGCTGTGGCGCAAACCTGTAATCCCAGAGGCTCAGGAGGCTGAAGCAGGAGGATCACAAAGTTCAAAGCCAGCCTCAGCAAGGCCCTAAGCAACTCAGTGAGACACTGTCTCTAAATAAAATATAAAAAGGGGCTGGGATGTGGCTCAGTGGTTAAGCGCTCCTGTGTTCAATTCCCAGTACCCCCTCGCCCCCAGAAAAAGATGCATAAAAGCCCTATTGACATTGAAATTGAGGCTCCCGTTATCTAGGAGAACACACCCACCAGGAGTTAGGAACATTAATCTATTAAATAAGGAGACTCAGCTGGAGATATTTGAGGGCAATCCCTCAACAGAAGGCAGGGAATTGGATGAGATCTATCTAGAGGTTTCAGAGAAAAGAAAAGGACTGAAGCTGACATCCTGGGAAAGCAAGAATATTGATGGGAGATGGGAGATGAGGAGAATGCTAGGAAGCAGAAAGGATAACTGGAAAGGGATGAGGACCACCAGGAGAGAGTATATCCCAAGGAGGCAAAGGGCCATATTGTTCACTGAAGTTCAGAAGTAACAATAACTTATGTTCTTTTTTTTTTTTTTTCTTTTGGTATCAGAGATTGAAACCAGGGGCACTTAACCACTGAGCATCCCCAGCAACATTTTTTATTTTTACTTTTGAGACAGGGTCTCACTAAGTTGTTGAGGCTAGCCTTAAACCTGCGATCCTCCTGCCTCAGCAGGTTTAAGGCTAGCCTCAACAACTTAGTGAGACCCTGCTGGGATTACAGGTGTGCACCACCATACCCAGCTTAACTTTATCTATCTATCTATCTATCTTAATTTTGTACTGGGGATTGAACCCAGGACCTCATGCATGCTAGGCAAGCACTACCACTAAGCTACATCTTAAGCCCTAATGATGCTTTATATCTTTTATCTCTTTTAATCACCATGATTGTAAGCTCAGAATGATGGGTTGCAGATCTCAACAGATTCAGGGAAGCCATTTATTGTTCTTTGCAGACTTGGGAACCATGGGAACTCATTTTCTGGATGCAAAAATGGCCATCAGTTACAGAGGGGATTTTGGTTTTATAGAGTAAAATTAGGCCTGTTTAAACAGTCAGGGGCTAGTTATGTAGGTTAAAACTTTTAACTCAGGAGGGAAGCTGTAGAGGTTAAGACTCATTGTTACTTGGGGAGATAGGAGTCCAGATTGTGAGGGATGGGTATTTCTTTTTCTGAGATTTATTATCTCCCAGACCTTCAGTATTCACCTCCTTCCTTCAGGCCCCATTGTTATCAGGAATGGATTTACCAGAAGGTTAATGCTTGGCTAGTTTCTCCTCCCTTCTCTGCATCATTTCTCTGCTTTTCTTTGGAGGCTTTTTTAGGATTATTATTTTCCATAACTCTACAATGATAACCTGACAGAGTAGGCAGATGTTTTATAATCCCCATTTAAATACTAGGAAACTTTGAGTATTTTTGCCCGAGTTCACACAACTATTAAGTGACAGGGCTAGGGATTCTATACATAGTATAGGACTCCAAAATTCATATATTTAAGCAGAAAAACAGCCAGTGAAAAGTTCATATTGGAAGCTCAGAAGTGAAGTGACAGGAGGTATACAGTGCACAGGTTTAAAGGCCTTACGGCTTCAGGTGACAGTTCTCTACCCACTTACCCATTCTCCACCTGATTCTACTACATCTAGGAGAGAAAAACCTCCTGGTGCCAGGGATGAGTTTGTCACGTCTATGCTTTAAAAATCTTTCTATGTCCTCTATCCTGGACCTTCATAATGAAATCTATACCCATACATTGTAGTACAGAGGAGCAAAAATTAAGGACAAGGTCACAAGCTTGGTTGGAGTCCAAGCTCAGCCTCTTACTATGTGCATGACTTTGGCAGATGCTTCATCTCACCAGCCCTTAGGTCCTCATCTGTGAAATGGAGATAATGGTATCTGCCTGATGGTGTTATCAGCAGACATTCAAAGGAACAATTCCCATAAAGTGACAAGCACAGTATCTAATCCAAAGTGAACAATAGAAAAAGAAATTAAACACTATTATTATTCAGAAAAACTAAGACAAAATTATAAAGGTAAATCTCCTTACCACCCCTAAATTGTAGACCTCCTCTGGCTTTGATTCGATGTTCATAAGCTATTCCCCTCACTGCACAAGTTTCCGGCCCTACCTAATGTCTGCAATTCCCAATTATGCCTTGGGAAATCTTTTTTCTGTCCAGACATCTTCCTCTCCTTCATAGACTTAATCTAGTCATCAAGATCCAGCCTGTGAAGCTTTCCTCACATGCCCCACTGCAACCCCTGCTCCCCAATACCATTCTTTTCACTCTCAGGCCAACAGACAACATTCTCAGTTCTTTTTTTTAAATATACCTTTATTTTATTTCTTTCCTTTTATGTGGTGCTGAGGATCGAACCCAGTGCCTCACATGTGCTAGGCAAGTGCTCTACCATTGAGCTACAACCCCAGCCCCAGCATCCTCAGTTCTAACAAGTGTACCCTCTCTTCTGTTTTAACAGCTTCTTCCGGAATGAATTTATCCTTCCTAGTAGATTGAGTTCTTTCAGGGTGAATATTTTGCCTTGTTCATCTTGGTAGATCAGCATCCTGATACATCTTGACAGTATCTAGAACACACTAGTCAGGAAAAACCTGATGAGGGACCTATTTCTTCTAGCCTCTGAACTGTCATTCAAAAGAACACAATCCTCCAAGCCCTTCCATGCTCTCCAAAATTTACAGACCAGGAACATATCTAGCCTGTACTCTAGAAGGAACTTCCTCCAGGTTGGCCCAAGGGGAAAGCAGATAGTTGCCCTGAGCTGTATCCCTTGTCCACAGATGACTAAAGCTCACCATTAACCTGCTTGTGTGGCTTTAACTGAGGGCAGAGTTCCCCATTAGCAACCCTCAATGGAATCAGAGCTGGAAGGGAGATGCGTTAGGAAGGGGTGCACACTTTTTGGTAGACTGAATAGTGGACACCCCCCTAACCCCCAGGAGAGATTCATGCCCCAGTCTTTGGAATTTGTGAATACTGCATTATACAGCAAAGGGACTTTGCAGATGTGAATAAATCCTTGAGATGGGGAGCTTATTATGTATCATCAGAATAGACCCTAAATGTAATCACAAAGTTTTTATTAGAAGAAGACAAGAAGATTAATGGGGAAGAAGGTGCTGTGTTGACAGAAGCAGAGATTGGACAGATGTATACAGGAGCCAAAACCTGCCAGCAGTTTCTAGAAGCTGAAGAATCAAAGAACATACACTCCCTTTGGACCTTCCAAGAAGGAACCAGTCCTTCAGGCATAGGGTTTAGCCATGTAAGACTCATTTTGAGCTTCTAACCTCTAAAACTAAAAGAGAATAAATTTGAGTTGTTTTTGTTTTTGTTTTTGTTTCCCCCCACCCCACCCATGGTGCTGAGGATTTAACCCAGGGGCACTTAACCACTGAGCTACATCCCCAGCCCTTTTTATTTTTTATTTTGGGACAAAGTCTTACTAAGTGGCTGAAACTGGCCCCAAACTTGTAATCCATCCTACCTCAGCCTCCTGAGTCACTGGGATTTTATAGTTGTGTACCACCATGCCCAGCAAATTTGAGTTGTTTTAAACCACTAAGTTTGTGGTAATTTACTAAAGCAACAGTAGAAAACTAATATGCCATTCTTATACTCACAAGACAATAGTTATTTTTGTCAAGGGGGTGGGGGGACTTAAATGTGGCCAGAAACAGAGTGTACTTGGAAAGTAGGAGGGAGAGAGATGGCAGCAGAGGAGGGGGGAAAAAACAAAGAGAGAGAGAGAGAGAGAGAACAGTAATAGGAGACTCAGGGTCCATGATGATCCTTTCCTGACTGTAGACTGAATCCTTCATGAACCAGACCAGCCTTCCTAACTGGCTCAGCCCAAAATTGCCCAAGGCATCTTCTATCTTTAAAAATAGGACTGAACTCACCTAGACAATTGTTGACCTCCCAACCATGAACTTCCAGTGGGCTCTCTTGAGTTCATCCTGGGCAGGAAGTGTAAAATCCAAACTCAAAATGGAGTCACTCTGGCTCAGGCCTGCATGTATCAGCTAACCTGCTATTTGTGCTTCTGTGATTAATGCTTTGCTGAGCTTGCTTCTCACGGATGGGGGTGCAAAACCACAAGCTGCCAGACCCCCTGGCCAGTTACCTAAAGTTCCAGGAACTAAAAGGGAACATAGGAGGTGCTGTCACGGTTGAACTGTAAATAACTATAGGTTGAATACCTGCCAAATCAGGTTTTCCTGAGTCATGTAGCTAGCCCACCCTATAATAACCTCTGAAACCCTCACTTCGGGGTCACTCTCTGAAGGAAAGGAGAGCTGACCCCAATCGATTGGCCTGTGGGCCTATTTCCTCAATAAACTTTGCTGCTTCTACAGAGTTGTCTGGGCTGCACTCCTTGGGGAGAGGTGCGGGTTGGATGTAACAGAAGACCAACAGTCTGGCTTTGCGTTGTGGGTTTGCAGGAGCAGTGGCAACCTCTTTGTGCCCTTGAGGAAAGTTGACACCCAGACTTCTATAAGGATGCCGTATGAGTTTCTTAATTTGTTAATTTGCTATTAACAGATTACCACAACTTTGGCAGCTTAAACCAATATGATTTATTCTTTTACAGTTTTGGAAACCAGAAATCTAAAATCAAGTTACCATGCTCCCTCCAAAGGCTTTAGGGAATAACCCTTCCTCACCTCTTTCAGTTCCTGTTGATTCCTTGGTTTGTGGCAGAGTAACTCCAATGCCTGCCTCCATCTTCACACTAACTTCTTCCCTGTGTCTCTCTGGGGCCAAATTCCTTCTCCTTTCTCTTATAAAAATATCAGGCATTGAAATTAAGGCCCACCCTAAGTCCAGGATGATTTTATCTCAAAATCCTTACTAATTACATCTGCAATGACCCCATTTCAAAATGAAAAAGAAAAAAAAGGAGAAAATGTCAGGGAACATAGTACAGGAAAGATTTTCAGCAGGTAGATCACATGATGTGAGCTCTGTATGATGACCTGGGGGCAGAGGGTGTAAAGGGAATCAGAAAGGAGCAGCACCCAAGGCAGGAGGCCAAGTCTCAGGCCTCAGGGTCAAAGATGAGGGCACTAAGGATGAGAACAAGGGAACCAACCACAGCAACAGGCAAGAGGAAAACTAGATTTTATCGTATATGGAAGTTTACTTGAACCTGGAGTTGGGGAAGGGCAGAAAGTGGTTGGTTTTTTTTTTTTGTTTTGTTTTTTTGGGTTTTTTTGTTTTTTGTTTTTTGGTACCAGGGATTGAACTCAGGGGCACTCGACCACTGAGCCACATCCCCAGCCCTATTTTGTGTTTTATGTAGACACAGGGTCTCACTGAGTTGCTTAGGGCCTCACCATTGCTGAGGCTGGCTTTGAACTCGCGATTCTCCTGTCTCAGCCTCCCTAAGTGCTGGGGTCACAGACGTGCACCACCGTGCCCGGCAGAAAGTGGTCCTTGATGCAAAAAGTAAAGATGGCTCTGATCCTCCCTGCCTGAGTCCCACCTTCAGGGAAACAAGGAAGTCTGGGAGGAGGGACTGCTGAAGAGTTGACTTCAGACCATGTTGGGTCAGAGCTGGCAAATAACAAGTGGTACTGTCTTTCAGGCAGCTGGAAGTGTGGATCTGGAGGCAGAGGTAGAGATCAGCTGGCTTCTTTCACCTGCCCAGAGAAATTAGAAGCAGCTCTAGAGGTCCTTGGGACAAGCTTCTGAAGAGATGGCCCCACAGACAGGCTTCTGAGGAACATCTGCACCACACAGGGATTTGATGGGGACAGAAAAGTAGAAAAGGATTTTATCCTGAAATCAGAGAGAAAAAATATATAATAAGGAAATTAATTAGACCAGATGATCTCTGTATTTTCCAGCACCAATGATAGTCTATGGTTCTATATGGCAAATAGATCCTCAGATTATTTATGATTTGAAAATATCAGGCTAATATTCTAGTAAAAGTCTGGAGTATCAAGGTATATCAGAGAATATCAGGTTATTTAAACTGCATAAATATCTGTTTCTTCCTTTGTAAAATGGAGATAATATTTATCTTTGGAGAGTTGTTCAGAAACAATGTGCTGTACTGGAAAGAAATTTCCAAGTTGTTTGACATGTTTGAATCTCAATATTCTCCACTGTAAAACAAGAATCATAACACTGACCTTTCAGGGTTTACTCTGAGGATTAGAAATGTTGTTTAGAGCACTTGGCACATTGAAGGCTTTCAGTGCCTGGGGATTTTTTTCTTTTTACTCCTTAAAGTTAATTTAAATCACAGAAAAGTGTGTGACTTCAGTCCAAATAATGCTTTTTGACCCCTGGGATACTTTGGCCCCTGGAATCCTCTTCCCTTCCTTTGAGTAGAAGCAGAGCCAGTGCTTCACAGCTAATGGGGGCGGGGCGGGGGGTGGACAGAAGCTGGCAAAGACAGCTGGGCAATGGTGATGTGTGCCTATGATCCCAGTGACTCAGGAGACTGAGGCAGCAGGACTAGCAGTTCAAGTGTAGCCTCAACAACTTAGTGAGCCCCTATCTCAAGCACTGGGGGTGTAGTATGGTGGCAAAGCATTCCTGGGTTCAATACCAAAAGATAAGATAAATTAAATATAGACATATATATCACATATATATGTGTGTGTGTCACACACACACACACACACATACATATGAATGACAAAGGTGAAGGAACTTTGCAGATATAATTAAGACCCTTAATTAGTTCACTTTGACCTAATAAAAAGGCACACCCTGACAGTCAGGTATCCTCAGTAAGTTGGATCACTGAAACAACAGGGATATGTGGTGCTGGCCTTTAGAAGCAAATATTCAGGTTTAACCCGCCTGTGGAGAGGGGCAGCCTCTACAACAGAGAGTCTCAGTACTATAACCACAAGGACTATGGTCTGGCAAGAATCTGAACGAATTGCAAGAAGATCCCAGGCTTTGGTTGACATCTTGAGTTCAGTCTTATGAAGACTCCAACAGTGCCTTGCCCAGACCAATAGACACTATGAGATAATAAATTAGTATTGTCAGCTGGGCACAGTGGCACACACCACCTATAATCCCAGTGACTCAGGAGGCTGAAGCAGGAGGATTCCATGTTTGAGGCCAGCCTGGGCAACTTAGTGAGATGCTTCCTCGAAGTAAAAAATGAAAAGGAACTGGGGCTATAACTCAATGGTAAAGTAACTCTGGGTTCAATCCTCAGTACCATAAAAAAATTATAAATGAATATTATCTTAAGCCATTAATTTTGTGGTAAATTTTTACTTAGCAAAAGAAAACGAATATAGCTCTTTTGCCTCCTTCATTCAAACATGGCTTTTTTAAAATTTATTTATTCTAATTAGGTTACATGACAGCAAAATGCATTTTGATTCATTGTACACAAATGGAGCACAACTTTTCATTTCGCTGGTTGTACACAATATAGTGTTACACCATATGTGCAGCCATACATGTACCTAGGGTACTGTTGTCCATCTCATTCCACCATCTTCGCTGCCCCCATGCCCCCTCCCCTCCCCACTTCAAGCCATTGCTTTTTAATATCTTCTTTCTTCCTGCAGTCTCTATTCTTGTCTGAGACCTAATTATGAGTCACAATGGTCTCCCCACTGGTTTCTAGTTTCCTATGTTCTTCTCCATTCTATTCTGCAATCTCAGTCAAAATAACCTTCTCAAAATATTGCCCCTGAATTCAATCCCCAGTACCAAAAAAAAAAAAGGAACCTACACCAGCTCTCCTAGGGTTGGTTTATCAATTCACATCTCTACTACCTGGTTTCACATTCCTCCAAGACCCAGTCCTTTCAGAGCCTGACTGGTTCTCCTGGCCTGTCTGATGACCACACCTGTGATATAGGCCTCATTAGTGAAGTTGACTAGTTAAGACAATCACTCTGGAGAATACCTTCTGTAGAATAGTGGCTCATGATTTTAAGTGATTTTTTTTTTAAATAGAACTGGGAATAGTGAAGTCCCAATGCCAGACCTATCGAGTCAGCCCTAAACCCCAGGGACTTGGGGAGTTTTTGTTGTTGTTATTGTTGCCCTTAGTTTAAGTTGACTGCTGTTTGCATTGTTGAAGTTTTTAAAACTGTTTTTCAGAATTAACTAAAATGTATTGAGGGTCTATTAGATGCCAGGCCCTAGGATAGATATTTAGAAATATTCATTGAAGATATTCTCATAGCACTAGGGTTTTTTATTTCATTTTCTAAATGATCATTAATCCCACTGCCCACATAACCTTTACTGACTTTTTTTTTTTTTTTTTTTTTTGGTATTGGGAATTGAACCCAAAGGCACTTAATCAATGAACCACATCCTCAGCCCTTTTTATTTTTTTATTTTGAGACAAGATCTTGCGAAGTTGCTCAGGGCCTCGCTAAGTTGCTGAGGCTGGTTTTGAATTTGCAATCCTCCTGCCTTAGCCCCTGAGCCACTGGGATTACAGTCATGTGCCCAGCTGCTAATAATATTTTAAACTGCACATTGACTGTAAATTCAAAGATTATGAAAAGATAGGAGCGGAGGAAGTAAAAATCTTCCTCTGACCCAACAAAATTCTTCTAAGAGTAGCTACTATTATTAGTTTTGGTATGTGGAATTCCAAGAAAATGTTTTGTTTAATACCATCCATACCAATACACACACACATTCTTTTCTTTTTTTTTTTTTTTTTTTTTTGGTACTGGAGATTGAACTCAGGGGCACTTGACCACTGAGCCACATCCCCAGCCCCATTTTGTGTTTTATGTAGAGACAGGGTCTCACTGAGTTGCTTAGTGCCTCGCCATTGCTGAGGCTGGCTTTGAACTCGCGATTCTCCTGTCTCAGCCTCCCTAAGTGCTGGGATTACAGGCTTGCGCCACCGCGCCCAGCTCACACACATTCTTTTTTATACACCAAAAGGAGCCCTACCACTTTATTGCCACCTTCTAATGGATATATAAATAATTTCTAGATATTGACTTTAAAAAATAATACTTCTTTCTCTTTATTAAAGTATTCTACCTAATACATGCAGTAGCATACAATATCATCTGAGCATGGAATATCATCATTTTGCAATCTCTAATAAATGAACAGATCTAAGCATTGAGAATCAACAATTGCTGTTATCACAAAAAGCAACCAGACATTCCGTGTATCATAACAGAAAATATGTATGTGTGTGTATGTATTACCACCTATGAAGGAGTCTTACCATGAGGTGAAAAAGTGAACTTAAATCCAATCAAGCCTCTAACCACAAATCTACATGAAATTTAGAGAACAGAGATCATGATAAACTATGATATGGGAAACTACTAGAAAAACAACCCAGTTTCTTCAATAAAAAAATTACAAGAAAAAAAGAGATGGATGGGAAACATTAAAAGATCACAATATGTAGTATGTAGATCATTTTCAGATTCAGAATCAAAGTATTTTTTAAAGATATGACACATGTTGCTGGGCACAGTGGCGCACGCCTGTAATCCCAGCACTTTGGGAGGCTGAGACAGGAGAATCGCGAGTTCAAAGCCAGCCTCAGCAATGGCAAAGCACTAAACAACTCAGTGAGACCCTGTCTCTAATAAAAGACAAAATAGGACTGGGGTTGTGGCTCAGTGGTCAAGTACCCCTAAGGTCAATCCCCAGAAGCAAAAAAAAAAAAAAAAAAAAAGAAAGATATGACAATGTAAACTGTTGGTCCTTACAAACTTCAATGTATGAAATAATCTAAATAAATAAAAAAATAAAATTTCCTTTGCCTCAGGGGGGGAAAATATGATGTATAGATTAACATTGAAACGTTGAACACTAATTAGATACAGATATCCAGTTCACTAGAGTGAACTAAGGAATTGCTGTTAATTATTTTAGATGTGATTTTAGTACACTGGTGCTTTTAGAGATACAAAAGGAAACATTTATAGCTGAAACAATATGGTGTCTGGGATTCTCTTCAAAATGATATAGGATGGTTGAGTTAATTATTGAAACTGGATAATGGATATAATGACCTCTGTTTGTATATGTGTTTGAATTTCAGCTTTACCACTGAGCTACATCTCCAGCCCTTTTTATTTTGCGGGGGGATAGGGTCTCACTAAGTTGCTGATGGTCTCACCAAGTTGCTGAGGTTGGCCTTGAACTTGGGATCCTCCTGCATCAGCCTCCTGAGTTGCTGGGATTACAGGTGTAGTCACTGCACCCAGCTAAAAATATATTTATAAAATATATCCTATTTTTTTAAAACTGCTATTTAATACCCCTGGACAAGTATCTTAGAGATTTTCTCTTAGGGGGTTTTGGTTTTTATTTATATATAAAAAAGGAATTTTGATTGTTATTGCTAAGTCACCCACAAAAAAGTTTACACTAAATTCTTCTACTGAACCTATCTAGTTCCTAATCCTACCCAACACTGAGTATTAGTAAAATTTTACATTTGGCTAATCTAATCATGAATCTCACATTCTCTTTCAGAATCTCATGGTACCCCTCACAGCAAAAAACTGGACTAGGAATATAGCTCAATGGTAAAGTGCCCTGGGTTCAATCCCCAGTACCAAAAAAAAAAGGGGGGGGGGTGTCCCCTAGTATCTCATCATGTTTCCTCCTATCAGACAGTGTGTCCTTTCCAGCCTATCAGAGTCCCTGCTTGACTTTGGTTCATGTAGTTCCTTCTGTCTCCTGAGCAGTCTTTTTCACTACCCTCCAGGCCTTCACAGGACCCATCCTTAAAGTCCCTTCCTTGGGGAGGCCCTCTGCCTCTACCAATGTTAAGGAAAAACACACTTAGTTCTATCTTAGTTCTACACTTGTCAAATTTTCTTTTAGTCACTGGCTTAATATTTGTCTCCCTTTCTAGCCACTAAAAATAGTTCAGAAAGGCAGAAGACAGTCTGTTCTGTCCAACCTTGTTATCTTTACTACCCAGCAGATTGCCTGCCATCTAACAGACACTCAATAATTTTTTTATTTTCATGTGGTACTGAGGATTGAACTCAGGGGCACTTAACCACTGAGCCACAACCATAACCTTTTTTTATGTTTTATTTAAAGACAGGGTTTCACTGAGTTGCTTAGGGCCTCACTCACCAAGTTGCTGAGGCTGGCTTTGAATTTACAATCCTCCTGCCTTAGCCTCCCGAGCTCGGTGTGTGCCACCAGCCCAGCTCCTTTTTATATTTTTATCTTGAGACAAGATCCCTCTAAGTTGCCCAGCCTGACTCTGAACTTGTTATTGGCCTTCCTCAGCTTCCCAAATTGCTGTGATTACAGGGGAGCACCATAGTGCCTAGATTTTCTTTTTTTTTAGGAATCCTCCTCAACACCCACCACACCATAGGGATTGAATCCAAGGGCACTCTATCATTGAGCTCTGTTCCCAGGCTTTTAAAATTTTTTATCTTTTATTTTACCCAGGCTGGACTCAAATGTGATCCTTCTTCCTCAGCTTCCCTAGTAGCTTGATTTACAGATGTGCACCACTGCACCTGGCTGAATCATTGAATGAAGCAATGAATTAAGAATATCATACCTAACAATGCTTCAGAATCTAAGAGGAAATGGTCCTTGTGACTTTCTTATAGAACTTAATAATATTAACAGATCCTTAAAAGATATTTATAAAAGCAGGTACAAATTTTCAATCATAAATATTAAATCAATGATTAATCCTACTCTCCCTAGTCACAAGAGAAGTCTCTCAGTTAATAGTCAGACAGAGCTGCCCCTTAGTCCTACTCCTGTGCCAGAATTACTGAAGAGCCATATTATGTCTCTTCATAAAGAGACACAAGACTCTGAAAACCAAATGGTGAACCCAAATATGGTAAAAGAATTGCTGAAGAAGCCAGGTACAGTGGCTCATGCCTGTAATCCCAGCACTTTGGGAGGCTGAGAATCACGAGTTCAAAGAATCACGAGTTCAAAGCCAGCATCAGCAACATCCAGGCGCTAAGCAACTCAGTGAGACCCTGTCTCTACATAAAACACAAAATAGGGCTGGGGATGTGGCTCAGTGGTCGAGTGCCCCTGAGTTCAATCCCCAGTACCAAAAGAAAAAAAAAAAAATAAAGAATTGCTGATGAAGTTTCACACTTATATTTTTTTCTTTGGAAAGCCAAGCCGAGGCATGAAATAGGCCACTGGACTTCTGTGAGGTGGGGCTGGATAATGAGATCAGAAGTGTTCTATAGATTACTCTCATAGCAGGACATTGGGTGGATGATAGCAGTTTTCAGCCTAGAAGAATGAAAGTGAAATCTTAACACTTTCCCAGTTGAATAGAATAGGTATTTGTATTTGTCTCATGCCTCCCATCTGAGTTCCTTCTCAACTAAGGGAAGAAAGTTTATTGTGTTCCTCTGCAGAACCACAAAGTAGGAGTACATTAAAAAGTGGAGAAAGGACTAAATACAACCCAACTGTCCATCAACAGGTAAATGAATTAACAATTATAGCATAGCCATACAATGGAATATTACCCAGCCCCACCGAAAAAAGAGTATTGATACATGCAAAAATATGAATAAATTTCAAAATAATTATACTATGTTAAAGAAGCCAATTACAAGCTGGGCACGGTGGCGCACACCTGTAATCCCAGCACTTAGGGAGGCTGAGACAGGAGAATCGCGAGTTCAAAGCCAACCTCAGCAACGGCGAGGCGCTAAGCAATTCAGTGAGACCCTGTCTCTACATAAAACACAAAATAGGGCTGGGGATGTGGCTCAGTGGTCGAGTGCCCTGAGTTCAATCCCTGGTGCCAAAAAAAAAAAAGCCAATTACAAAGAATACATACTGTATGGTACTATTTATACAAAATTCTAGAAAAAAAGCAAACTAATGACATAAAGCAAATCAGTGGTCACCTGAGGACAGAGATGGGGACAAAGGAAGGGGGCAAAAAGAGGATTATTCTTCTGCACTGAGGAAGTGATTGATATGTTTATATTTTTGATGTGATGATGTTTACATAGGCACCTATATGTGTCAAAATTTAGCAAACTAGATGTTAAATATGTGCACTTTATCATATGCCAATGATGCCTCAGTAAAGTTTCATTTTTTGACAGAGAAATGACATAAAAGATGGCATTTGAGCTGGACTCTGGAAAATTTGGTCCTGACTTAAAACTCTGGCAGAGCCAAAAGGTAGTTCAGTACATAATTGGGAAAGAAACAAATGGGTTCGAGGAAGAAAATAGACCATTTTGACTAGAGCAGAAAACCTGTATGGCAGAGCAGCAGGAGATAGACCTGTAAAAAAAAGAAGAGGCAGATTATGGGAGGGATTGATTATCAAGCTTTTAAAACGTGTGCATTGGATTGTAGTCCCCGCTCTTGCTGAATGATACTGGACAAGTGGCTTAACCTTTCTGAGACTTAGTTTCCTTTATCTGCAAAATAAAGATGACAATAATGAGACCTACCTTAAAAGGTGGCTGTGAAGATTAAATGAGACAATTAATGTAAGCCACTTGGCAGAGGACCAGGTAAATGATTAAGTGCTCAATAAGTGAAAGCTATTATTATAACAATTATTGTTATTAACCCTACATAAGCAAACATTTAAAGATGCCTGAGCAAGAGAAAGAAGTGTTTAAAGAGGTTCTTTATAAGAACAAATCTCACCATTATTGATCACTTCCTCTCCAGAATTAAAATACCAAATTCTATCACCACTCCCTCCTTCTTTGCTCTGTAACTTTCTTCCTAGTGAGCATCGTTCCCAGGAGGAGCCCCAAACTAGCAACCTCTCTTATGCTAGTCAAAGTATCCCAGCTGGGGAGTACCCCATCCCCACTCCACACACATACACTGTGTGGATAAGCTAAATTGAGTTGAGCTATGACCTCTAGGATGGAGAATCAGAGCCCTCCAATACTACTTTTGAAGGTCAACCACCACCACTCCAGATTTATATCCAGGGTGCATTCTGAGAATAAAGTAAGTGATGTTTCTTTTCATTTTAAAGCATAGATATCTAAATATATATATATAGATAGATAGATAGATATAGATATAGATATAGATAGATAGATAGATATAGATAGATATAGATAGATAGATAGATAGATAGATAGATAGATAGATAGATAGATAGATAGATATATGGAGGTGTACAGGTTTTCAGAGACTAGCCCTATTTCCTCAAGTCCCTTAAAGCACTAAACAGGGAGCTTATTCTCTGAAGAATGTATGAAGAAAGACCTCTCTCTGCCTCAATTTTATTATCTATGAAATGGAAGGTAATAAAGGTACTCCATGAGGTTCTTTCTGAGGATTAAATGAGCCAATATGTATAAAGGGCCTATAGGACACTACCTGGCACATTGTATGTTTTATATGTGTTAGCTACACTTTATTAAGGATTTTATTTCTTCCATCTATTTGTAAGGCTTCTTATTTATGGTCAGATAATTCTCTGTCATTAAACATTAATAGTGAACTTGTAATAGGCTGTCAGCCCCATTTTACACCTAGGGTGGAAGTGTGATGACTTATATTCATCCTCCAGGTCAGAGACACCCAGCTTTTCCCCAGACCCAACCACAAGTGGTAGTGTCTGTTAATTTCCTTTATTGAAAAAACAAATTGCAGACAAAGCCTTTAGAGTAATTCATAACTTTATTAATAACTGTAGCATCTACACACATTTGAATACACATGTAAGAGACATGCCATATATTTAGTCTGATAATGTCTGGAGCTCCTTTGGATTCATGAAATATCTGCAATCAACTCCAGAGCTCTTAGCCAAAAAAAAAAAAGAGTTAAATAAATGATCAGACCTTAGTGTCTTCATCCGAAAAATCAAGGTTTGGACAAAAATTCCACAAAATAAAACTAAAATATAATTGTCCTCTCATAGGAGGATACAAAAGTAATGAGCAGTGAATCAGCCACTTAGCTTTCTCTCAATCTCATCTATAAAAAAGATATTAATTCTGTTGTCCCACCTATCTTACAGAGTCTTCTGAAAAGCAAATGAGGTGGCAAGTATAAATTAAAACCTCATCTCAGTGGGAAACAGAAAAATCTGTATTCGGGCAATGCAGGGGGTGAAAAAGAAGGCTCTTTGCAATGACCAATGTTCTGATTTCAGTGAAAATCCAAAAGGTTACACGAAATTGTGAAGCATAAAGGCAGAGCCTATGGCTGACTCCTCTTTCACAAAAAGAGAATCTTAACATGGGCCCCCTCCCAGCTGTTGCACTGTGACTAAGAACAGATTTGGGAAAAGAGCTGCAAAAATATTTCCATTTCCATCCTGTCTTCACATGCGTCTAATGGAAAAGAACAGCGCCCATCCACCCACAGAAGCAAGAAAAGGGTGGGTAGAAAACTTAATCCAATGAATAATAATTAATTCAGTAAGTAGTATTTGTCCTCCACGTGCCAGGCATTGATTGGCACTTAAGACATAGTGGGCGGGCCGGGCGCGGTGGCGCAAGCCTGTAATCCCAGCACTTAGGGAGGCTGAGATAGGAGAATCGCGAGTTCAAAGCCAGCCTCAGCAATGGTGAGGTGCTAAGCAACTCAGTGAGACCCTGTCTCTACATAAAACACAAAATAGGGCTGGGGTTGTGGCTCAGTGGTCCAGTGCCCCTGAGTTCAATCCCCAGTACCAA
>PVHX01025421.1:0-12973 GCA_004024805.1 Geosciurus inauris | reverse complement strand
CCCAAGTGAGGACTTTCTTAAAGCATTCTCGTGTCTTAGTTTCCTAAGATGTAGCCACTTGGAAAGCTAATTCTGAGCAAGTACTGATAAAGGCCGTGTGTGCTTGGGCTCCCAAGCATTTGCTGGGCACAGCTGAGAGGTGGGTGTTGGAGACCTAAGCCCACCTCTGAATGCTCCACGGCAGTCACCTGGGCCCTGGAGATAGTTGAATGTGCAGACCCCTGGCAGTGAGCCCATGGGGGTGACTGGGCCACGGGACTCCTCGATGAGGTTTGCCTTTTGCCTGCCATCCCTCCCCACTGGAAAGAAAGAATTCCTCAGGCTGCCAGGGAGCACGTGTCTTGCACTCCCAGCTAAGCCTGGCTGAGTGTTCTGAAGCTGCAGCACTGTGTTTGGTGCAGGGATGCAGGAGGAGGACACTGGTCATCTCCAGGAAACTGAAACAGGCTCAGCTTAGTCTTGGAGGATCAGAGAGGCAGCCAGGCTAGAGGAGGGGACCTATTTCAGGTAACCCCTCCCTCAGAAAGCTAACATACACGGTGAAGGCAAGGGCTATCCATTGATTCAGCCATTCAGCAAATCAAGCACCGAACAGCTACATGAGGTGGTCTCAGAAGCTGCAAGATGCTATGGCCTCAGGCCTGCTGCAGACCCCTTCCTCAGCTGCTGACCAGGCCCTACAGTGCCAAAGCTCAGCATGGGGGACGTGGAAATAAACAAGAAGACAGGCTCTTGCCCTACAGGAACTCATCCTCTGCTAGAGACAGAGAGCAAGTGGTTCTGGACCTGTTGTGCTCACAGGACCCCCTCAGCACCTGTAATGGGAATCCCATGTGGATCGGTGTGCTGGAGCCTGCGTGTTGGAGTTAGGGTTAGGTTGAGAGAAGAGTGAATCGAGTCATGGGGATGACCAGAAAGTGCAAGTCAGATGAAGAAAGGTCCTGGCTCTCCCACCACAGCCCTTGAAAACTCACCTTAGTAGCCCAGGTCACTGGAGAGGCTCTGGGGTGCCTTGTGACCAGAGTGCCCAAAGGGCCCTTCCACTGTGTTGGCACACCTGCTCAGGCAGCTGTCCCCATTACAGTCTTAGGACTGCTTTACAGTCTTAAAGATTATTGAGGATCCCAGAGATTCTTTTGTTGGCATGGGTTATATCTGTCAGTGCTTATTATGCTAGAAATTAAAACTGAAAACATTTTTAAAATTTTTTTTATTTTTTAGTTGTAGATGGACACAAGACCTTTATTTTATTTATTTTTATGTGGTGCTGAGGATTGAACCCAGTGCCTCACACATGCTAGGCAAGCGCTCTACCACTGAGCCACAACCCCAGCCCAAAACTGAGAACATTTTAAAATAGTGATTAAGAAAAAACACTACCAGGCACAGTGTCACACACCTGTAATCTCAGCTACTCTGGAGGCTAAGAAAGGAGGATTACAAGTTTGAGGCCGGGCCAGGCAATTTAGCAAGACTTTCTCAAAAATAAAAAGAACTGGGGATGAAGCTTTGCAAGGCCCTGAGTTCAATCCCTAGTATAAAAAACCAACAAAAAACCCCCAAAACAAAACACACACAAAAACTAAAATACCTATGTATTGATGTAATGTATGTTTATGGCAACAACCATGTTTTCTAAAACAAAAACAATTGAGTGAAGAAGAGAGGTATCATTTGATGTGTTTTTTTTGTTTTTGTTTTTGTTTTTGTTTTTGTTTTTGGTACTGGGGATTGAACCCAGGGGGCCTTAACCACTGACCCACATCCTCAGCCCTTATTATTATTTTATTTAGAGACAGAGTCTTACTAAGTTGCAGAGGCTACCCTTGAACTTGAGATCCTCCTGCCTCAGCCTTCTAAGCCACTGGGATTTACAAGCATATGCCACCACGCCCAGCTTCATTTGACATTTTCACAAATTTTTTTAATGTCTGACTGAATAGAGGACAGCTAGATTCTCATATCAGCTCCTGCAGTGAGTCCCCTAGGGCAGCATACCTTATAGCCTCTGGGAACTGTGTGAGAAGATGAGAGTATAGACGGTACTAAGTTACGGTGACAGCTTTGGCCTTGTGGATTCTGAGGGATTGCATATCATGCTTTGAGAACCACTGCCTAGAGTTACCTTCTCCAAGCAAAGTTCTAAGTGACCAGGAGTGTGGCCTGTGCAGACTAGCTTAGATGAAAAGAACAAGATGCTGAAGTAATCCCTGGGCAGGGCAAAACTTGGCTTGAGGGTATTCCTTTCTCTGAGAGTTTGTTCCATTTGTCCCCTCACTTTGGCATGACTCTACCTGAGCACTTCTCTGTAGGCTTACCTGGATCAGGTAAGCCCACGAACATGAGTTTCCTGGTCAGTTGTTCTAGAAGGGCCCCTAGACATGGACACAGAGCTCAGAGGCCAACGTGGCCTCCTCAAATTCTGCAAGACTCCTGTGACCATCAGGTCAGGTACAGACCCTGACCTTGGGGAAAGGGCCCTTTGGGGCCCTGCCTCAGCCATGGGTACCCACCTGTCCTCAACCCTCCTCAGTGCAGATGCCAGTTCAGCCTTTGTAGTTGTGTGGACCTTGCCTCTCATGGAGGTATCCTGAGATGTCCTGTAGGTCCAGCCCCCTGCCTTCTCACCCCAGTGCTGGCCCCCTTCCTCTCCATAACCATCCCTTGGAGCAAGACAGGCTGGCACCTCCTTGACCACTCTGCCCTCCAGGGTTGTCAATGGACCTTTATTTTATTTATTTATGGGTGCTGAGAATTGGACCCAGTACCTCACGCATGCTAGGCAAATGTTCTACCACAGAGCTACAACCCCAGCCCCCCTTTTTATTTTTATTTATTTATTTATTTATTGGTGCCGGGGATTGAACTCAGGGGCACTCAACCACTGAGCCACATCCCCAGCCCTATTTTGTGATTTATGTAGAGACAGGGTCTCACTGAGTTGCTTAGCGCCTCACCATTGCTGAGGCTGGCTTTGAACTCGCGATTCTCCTGTCTCAGCCTCCCAAAGTGCTAGGATTACAAGCGTGAGCCACCGCGCCCGGCTCCCTTTTTATTTTTTAAGACAAAGTCTCGCTAAGTTGCCCAGACTGGCCTCTGATCCTCCTGTCTCAGCCTCCTAAGGAGCTGGGATTACAGGGATATACCACTGCACCCAATTAGGGCCCCTGCCTTTTGAGCATCCTTCAGGGAAACTTCCTTGCCAGTGCCTGAGCTGCTGGACCTGATTTCTGACTATACCTGCTCAGCCTTCCGCCTCCAGAGCACACCCTGTCTCTAGAACATTCAGAGCTTATTTAGCTCATGCATTCTCTGGGGTTTAGGGATTGTCCAGCTGATCAGTCATACATGGGGCACAGGCCCAGGTTGGGGAGAGCGGGTGAAGATGATTGGTTGGATGGGTAGAGAGGGCCTAGCAGGAAGCTGCCATCATGGGGTGGGTTGCTGCTTGGTCAAGTAACTTCTGAGCCAACGCAAGAAGTGGCAGAAAGCCAGCCTCAGCAATGGCGAGGCACTAAGCAACTTGGTGAGACCCTGATTTAAATAAAACACAAAACAGGGCTGGGGATATGGCTCAGTGGTCGAGTGCCCCTGAGTTCAATCTCCAGTACCAAAACAAAACAAAACAAAACAAAAAATTGCCCTCCCATGCTATGGAAAGCCAGCTGTCAGGGCTGGGAGGGGCAGGGAGGCCCCACCACAGTCTGAGCAGGTGATGAGGCTTGGCCAGGTAGCCACATGCAAAGGAGTAAGGAAGCTGATCTAGTTGTGCTGGCCTCGTGCTAAGGGGCCCAGGACATAGACAGGGAGAAGCCTTAGCTGGAGGTCAGGGAAAGGATAGGATCAGCAAGGAGCTAGGAGGGTCTAGGTCAGAGAACGTGTGAGAGGAAGGAGAGGGATGCTGCAAGGCAGGGGAGGTCCAGAAGGAGAGCTGGCCATGATAGCTGGACACGTCATCTCAGCTGACACCAGTGGTGCTACACAGGGCTCTGTCTTCCCCTGCAGCTGGTGTACCCCAGTGACTTCCAGCTCACAGACAAGGAGGTAGGTCCTGGCCCTCTTGGGAGTGGACATCCCCAGGAATGAGCTGGCTCTCACTCATCAGGCTCTGTGTTTCAGAAAAGCAGCATCTGCTACCTGTCATTTCCTGACTCCCACTCAGGTAGGTGGCCCCACCCTTCCTGGGCTGGCCCCTGCCTCTGGAAAGGGGAGGAGATGGGCGAGAAGGAGGCCGATGGGGCCCAGGCCAAAAGCATCAAGGTTGCCAGTAGAAGGACGGTGCTGTAGTGAGGGGGCATACCCCCTGGTCCCCACCAGTGGAGACATCCAGAGCCCATCTGAGCCGGGAGGCCAGAGGCTCCAGATGCATAGAGAGCTGTGTCTGGGCAGAGGCACCAGCAGTCTGGTCTCCGCCTGAGGCCCTGGTCAGGTACCTGGTGTGTTGATGGCAGGCGCAGGCTGAGCCGGCCTCCCACAGGGAAGCTGAAGGCTCTTCTGTGTCCTGAGTTTGTTGTAAGACCCTTAGGTGAGGGGTGGCAGGAATCAACAGGGGTCCACTGGGAAACAGATACCTTAAGCTGGGCTTCCCCTCCAGGTCATTTATGTCAGCAGAGGCCAGCCCTGCAGGGTTCTGGTCTCTGGTTCCTGCTCCTATGATAGCAGGAGAGGCTCTAGACCTGACCTGCGTGGGCGGGGCTGCCCCTTTGCAGGCTGCCTTGGGGACACTCAGTTCAGCTTCCGGATGCGCCAGTGTGGAGGGCAGAGGAGCCCCTGGCATGCAGACGACCAGCCCTACAACGGTGGAGCCCCTGTGGCACTGCAGGTGAGCAGGGGACTGCCTCTGGCCGCTCCTCCCTCCCTCCCCCAGGGGACCTGGATGACCCAAGCCTATCTGTGGGGTCACCAACTGCTACAAGCTCTGCTCATCCTGCAGGCCCAGGTCCTAGCCTCCTCTAGGGTTGGGCCAGCTCTTCTGGGGACTCACTGGAGTCCCTGGAGCACCTTCTTTTCATCCTGCCATAGGGGCTGGGGTTGAACAGTGCAAGACTCAGTGAGCAGAGGTGTGCGGGCCCCTGAGCCTCTGTCAGCTGATGTGTCCACGGGAGCAGTGTTGCCCACTCAGAGCCAAGGGACCCCGGCCCTGGCCCTGGCAGGCTTTCACCTTGGTAGCCAGGGGACTGGCCCCGAGTGCAGGGACAGTCCCTCCGGGAGCCCTGGAGCCTCAAGCTCCCTTCCTCCCTGCTTCCCTGTCCTGTTTCTTGCCATCCTTGCCCCTGGCCTAGACTGCTGGCCTGGTGGGGCCTGGCTCACACCGTGCTCCTTGCAGAGGGAGCCAGCACACTACCTTGGCTACGTGTACTTCAGGCAGGTGAAGGACAGCTCCGTGAGGAGGGGCTACTTCCAGAAGGTGAGCTGCCTGCCACTCTGGGGTGGTACTGTGGAGAGGGGGACTGGCAGGCAGCAGGAAAGGCTGTGGCGTGGAATGGGAGTCCCAGTCCTCTAGAGGCTCACTCTTCTGCCTCCCCCTCCTCGCCCTCTGTCTCCAGGCCCAGGACACCCCTGTTCCTCACTGCCCACTGGCCCCATCACACTCTCAGGGTTAAAACAGCTTCAGTTCTGAATTCAGGCACTGAGGCAAAAGCTGCGTGGGCCCTAGGAGGATCGTTCCAGGACTCTTGGTCACTCCTCATTTCCCTCTGAAGGGCTGGACTCCTGCCCCACACAGCTGTCATCTGGGAGTTTCTCCACCCTATCTGGGAGGCATTGAGTTTTCCCCTAATAATCCTGGGGTCTGAATCTGGCTGTTCCAGGGCAGCTGTCCTATGAATTGGGATGTGCTACCCTGGGCCAACTCTGGGTAAGCCTGGCTTCAGGGTCCCACAGGGGCCTGTATAGCTGGGGTGATGTCTGGAGCTGGGTGTCCTCTGATACCCTGTGTCACTATAGTCTTTGGTACTGGTGTCCCGCCTGCCTTTTGTCCGGCTGTTCCAGTCGCTGCTGAGCCTGATTGCCCCTGAATACTTTGACAAACTGGCGCCCTGCCTGGAAGCAGGTGAGTGACCATCAGGCAAGGCCAGTGCAGTCTTCTCGTCCCAACTGCAGCCCCTGGTGGACCTCAGCACACAGCTTCTCCTTGGGGAGGGCTTCTGACATTGGCCACCTGTGTCCACAGTGTGTAATGAGATTGACCAATGGCCAGCCCCCGTGCCTGGGCAGACCCTGAACCTACCTGTCATGGGAGTCGTCATCCAGGTGAGGGCCAGTTGCAGAGTGAATGCCAGGGTGCAGTGGAGACGCCTGTTCCCTCTGGCAGCCACTCCCTTCTTCCGCAGGTGCGCATCCCATCCAGGGTGGACAAGCTGGAACCCAAGCCTCCAAAGCCGTGTGACCAAGAGGTGGGGACTGGGGCCAGGGGACCTGGGCTTTGTTGAGCCCTGCTCCCAGGCTAGGTGGTATTGCAGCCTCCCAGTCCACCCTGTGGGTGGCCAGACCCAAGCAAAGGGTGGAGCGGATGCTTCTCCCCTCCTCATGCCGGCAGAGGCCATGGTCACAGGGCAGGGGCTGAGGGCTCTCCTCTCGTGCAGGGTTCGACCTCAGCCCTGACCCACCCTCCCTCCACTTCTCAGAACCTCCTGCCAGCCCCAGTGGTCCTTTCCAGTGTCCATGAATTAGACCTGTTCAGGTAAGCCCTGTGGGGTGCTGCACACTGCAGCCTGAGGTGGGGACTGCCCATCTTGAGTGACCCTTCGGACAGTTCTGCAAGGGAGACTTGTGCAGAAGAGGAAACCTGTGCCCACAGGAAATGGGCACAGTAGACAGGAAGGTTCCAGAAAGAAGGCGCCCAGAGAGGCTTTTGGGAGACATTTGCTGCCTGAGGGAGCCCCTCTTTGCCTCTCTAGGCAAGTCTAGACCTGGGCTTTGAGACCATCCTGCCTATGATTGGCCCAGCAGGAATCAGGGCTGCAGGCTTGAAGTGTGGGGAATACCTGGTGCGGGACAGCAGGAAGCTGGGTGGGTGCCTCTGCTTGGGTTTCAGAGCTGCTACAGGGTTGCCAGCACTTCAGACAGTCTGGGTTGAGTCCCCCATTCCCAGACCTAGCTTGGTCTGTAAGAACATGGAGTGGCCATGGTAAACCAAGGCACACTCTTACATCTTCACATGTCCCTACCACCATCTTGCCACTGGGGTAGTACCCTGTGTTCACCAGAGCTTGAGGTCAGCCCATCCAGCAGAGGGCTACCCAGCCTACTGGGGGAAATGGCGGGGGAGCAGGGCCAGGCAACCTCAGCCCCTGCCTGACCTCCCCACTGTTGCTGCCTGGAACCAGGTGCTTCCAGCCTGTGTTAACCCACGTGCAGACGCTGTGGGAGCTCATGCTCCTTGGGGAGCCGCTGGTGGTCCTGGCACCTTCGCCTGACGTGTCCTCAGAGATGGTGCTGGCCCTGACCAGGTATGAGCCTCACGCCCTGGACCATACGGCTGAGCCAAGCTCCCCCTCACTTAGTTCCTGCTGTCCCTGTCCTGTAGCTGCCTACAGCCCCTCAAGTTCTGCTGTGACTTCCGCCCCTATTTCACCATCCACGACAGTGAGTTCAAGGAGCTCACCACACGCACCCAGGCCCCGTAAGTGCACCTCCTCCCTACCCGCCCTGGCTGCCTTCCCTGGACCTTTCTCTGCCTCTTCTCTCTCCCTCTCTCTCTCTAGACCAAACGTGGTCCTGGGAGTCACAAACCCTTTCTTTATCAAAACACTCCAGCACTGGCCCCATGTTCTCCGAATTGGGGAGCCCAAGATGTCAGGTAAGGGGTCCTAGGGAGGTCAGGCAGGGAATTCGGAAGCCTCACCTACGTTGGGACTTGCAGGGGTCTGAACCCTGTGACCTCTGAGCCTGTGGATGCCCAGAGCTCTGGGCACTGAGGCCTGGCCACTGCACATGTCTCACAGGGGACCTTCCTAAGCAGGTCAAGCTGAAAAAGCCCTCAAGACTGAAGACTCTTGACACCAAGCCAGGTCTGTGCCCTGGCTGGAGTCCCTCTGCCATGTGGGGTCCTGTCTTGTACTAAGCAGGTTCCCTGGTGGGGCAGTCAGGCCTCCTGACCCCTCCTCTCCTTCCACCAAGAGGCTTCAGGGATGAGGTGGGAGAATATTCTCCTCTGTGACCTCGTGGGGGTCTCTGAGGACAGGAGGACAGCGCAGCTCTGCCCTCTCCTCAGGCCTCTACACCGCATACACAGCCCACCTGCATCGGGACCAGGCGCTGCTCAAACGGCTGCTCAAGGTGCGGGTTGCTGAGGGCCCTGGACGCAGGGTCCTGGCATGCTGCTCAGGGCCACATGGCTCAGGTTGGGGGGGGGCTCAGCTCCTGCCCCCTTCCTGCAGGGTGTGCAGAAGAAGCGGCCATGGGACATGCAGAGCACCCTGCTGAGGCGGCACCTCCTGGAGCTCACGCAGAGCTTCGTCATCCCCCTGGTGAGGCCTGGGCAGGAGGGGAGGGCAGTGGGGCACTGTGACCCCAGGCTCACTGCCCTCCCGCCCCCAGGAGCACTACATGGCCAGCCTCATGCCACTGCAGAGGAGCATCACGCCCTGGAAGGTGGGGTCCAGGAGGATGGGGATGGTGGATTTTGTCCCCATCCCAGAGGAGGAAAGGGTGGGCTAGGTGCCCACATAGGACAGAGATGGGGAGGGAGCTGGTGCACAAGTCACCAGGGGTCAAGATCTCCCTGTGTCTGCCAGGTGTCCCTCACAGGGCAGAGAAATGGGAGGGCCACAGGGAGGGCTTCTGACAACCCCTGGCCATCCAGGGGTCTGACAGTCCTGTGAGGAGCGTCCTAGCCTCAAACATGCAGGACTGTGGGGCTGTGCTCCCCAGGCACCCAGCTCACCTGGCCCCTGTCTCAGACCCCTCCCCAGATCCACCCCTTCCGCCAGGAGGACTTCCTGCGTAGCCTGGAGCACGCTGGACCCCAGCTCACCTGCATCCTCAAGGGCGACTGGCTAGGCCTCTACAGGTGGGGAGATGGTGGACACAGGCCGCCCATGGCCGCCTTCGGCACACTGGGTCAGCCCCACAGCTGCTGCCACTTGCCACCCACAGGCGGTTTTTCAAGTCACCCCATTTTGACGGCTGGTACCGGCAGCGGCACAAAGAGATGGCCCAGAGATTGGAAGCTCTGCACCTGGAGGCGATTTGTGAGGCGGTGAGGGAGGACCAGGGGGAGGGGTGCCGGGTCCCAACAAGGGTGGGCCTCAATGACAAGAGACCCCGAAACGTTCCTGTCAGGACCTCGAGACCTGGATGCAGGACAAGTCGGAGGTGGAAGTGGTGGACCTGGTCCTGAAACTCCGGGAGAAGCTGGTGAGACATCTCCCTGTCCTGCCCAGCCACCACCTATCTGACAGGCGGTGACATCGCCCCTGACAACCACTGCCTCTGCAGGTGCGGGCGCAGAGCCACCAGCTGCCTGTGAAGGAGGTGACGCTGCAGCGGGCGCAGCTGTACATTGAGACTGCCATCGGCTCCCTGCCCAAGGATCTGCAGGCTGTCCTGTGCCCTCCCTAGGTCAGGGCCAGGTGTGCGGTGCCTGGGACCTGTCTGCCAGGCCCTCTACTCTGGGGGGGCCCTCAGCTAAGGCCGAGCTCCCAGCCTTGGCCCTTCCCGGCCTGCGGCCCCCCTTTCGCACCACCTTTGCCAGCAGTAAATACGACATTTGGAACCACAGCCTGGTCCCTGACTGCTGGGGGATTATGTGCTGGCAAAGCCTTGCCCCTCCTGGGCCCCACCTGCCCCCGCGGGCTGCAGCCAGCGGGAAGGGGGGGGCCTAAGCTCTGTGTGCATCCACTGCCCACCCCTCCTCGCGCCCATCTGCCCACACCCCATGTTTGAGGTGTCCTTTAGCCTCAGCAGGCAGCCTCTCCCCTTGCCGCCTGCCCACCCTTGCCTTGTCTGGGGACGAGAAGGGCACCTTGTCCACAGTCAGCCCCTTGAGGACAGAGGTTGCTTTGCCGGGCAAGGACCTGTCCCCTGCCTGCCTGGGGCTGTGGTCTGTTGGGCTGGGAATCAAGAGAAGTGTGGGGGCCCCGAAGGGCCGCTGCCAGAGCAGGCTCCCCTGGCCTGAGGAGTCCCTGGCACAGCCCCGGCTCCCCCTCCTGAGGCGCCCACTGGGGGGCAGGAGTATGGACCGTGGTGGAGCACCTGCCTAGCACGTGTGAGGGCCTGGGTTCCGTCCCCGGTACCTCACAGACAAGACACAAAACCCACCCACTGAGCACCAGCTCCGTGTGTTCCACACGGGCACCTGACGGCAGTGTGCCCAGGTGTCCCCTTGTGTCCACCCCTGCCACGGAGCCTGAGGGGCTTTGGGCTCCAGCCTGACCTTGCCTCCCAGCTCCCATGCCTTGGGGCCCAGCTGATGCCTGAGGCAGGAGTGAGGGTATCTCCAAGGGGCCATTTCTGAGGTGCCACCTCAGGGTCCTGGTGTTCCCTTCATGCACCACACCAGGCCTGGGTCCAGTGAGGAACAGTGTGTCACTGCTCAGCACAGAGAGCAGCACCACGGGGGCCACGGGAGGACACGCACTGAGGTGTGGACCCAGAGCTACAGCCAAGTCTCAGTTGAGCATTGCCTGCTGGGAGCCTGTGGGCGGGCCTCCTGACCACTCAGAACATTGGCGTCCTCATCTGAGAAAGTAGACTATATAGACGCCTCACAGGGCAGCTGCTGGTAGGCCCTGTCCACAGAGACTGGGCTCTGTGCCCTGTGAGGCCTGAAAGGGGCACTGGTGGAACTGGCAGGTGTAGGGCTGGGGGAGGGGATTTTGCTTCTATACTGAAGCCCTAGGCAACTCAACGTAGTGAATCCTGGGTTCTTGGGTACCTCCTGGGTCACATCCTCCTATGAGGCAAGGGTCGATTGAGTGCTACCTGACTTTACGTGCTGGGCTTAGCCAAGTCCCCACATGACAGGGTGCTGGTCCATTGGTCATGAATGCCAGCAATGTTTCCATCGTCCACACCTGACCACAGCCACTGTGCCCGTTTTACAGATGAGAAAACTGAGGCACAGGAGGGTTGGTGGTGGGCAGATGAGCTAGGTCACTCCAGTGCAGGGACAGAGGCTGTGGATGTAGCAACAGAGTTTGGGTGGGTGGAGGTGCAGATGCCCCAGTGCAGCCCCAGGCAGCACCCCTAACTATCTGGCATGGGGATGCCAGCTCCCTACTGAGGGCCTGGTCTCGGGGGGTTTTCCGACATGCTGGTGCCTTCCTATGTGGCCAGCTGGAATGCTGACCTCCACAAGACAGGGCTGAGCAGACAGTAGAGGTTCTGCTGTCAGGGCCCGCTGCAAAGCCAGGTGCAGTGGCACATGCCTTTGATCCCAGCTACTCTACTCAGGAGGCTGAGACAGGAGGATCACAAGAAATTTTTAAAAATGAGGTCAGAATGTATGTAACTTAGTGGTAGAGCACTTTCCTAGCATGCCTTGATGGCATGACTTCATCCCCAGTGTCATACACACAAACTAAAAACCTGGCTTCAATGTGCCCAGCCCAAGATGGCCCTGTGCTGGGTCTGAGCAGCTGGGTCCTTCTGCCAGCTTCATCCTGTTTTGCTGTCTCCTGCTCTCCCAGGATGGCCGAGTTCTGAATGGCTCAGCCTTTGTCCCAAGCAGTGCCTTGGACCTGCCCTGCCTCCAGATCAGGCCAAGGGCATGCCCTAGAGGTGGAGGAAGGTAGGGGCTCCAGCGGGGGAAAAGTTGGAGAGAGCTCTGAGCAGGCCTGTGGGGATTAAGGAAGGCTTGGGGAAGTCACACTGCAGGGCTGCTCCAGGGACAGACAGGAAGGATGGCTTTTACCCTCCAGCTTCCTGTATTCTATTTCAAGATGCACTCAGTCTGGGATAGTGGCCTTCCCACATCTTTGGTATTAAACTGCCCTTTTGTGACAGTGCTTGTCTTTTTTCTTTTCTTTTTTTTTTTTTTGATAAAAAATTTGCAGCCCTATTAGACCCCGATAATTTTGGGGTACTCTGGTGAGGGGTGGTGTTCAGGGCCCAGGTAGAGGAGGAGTGTGCTGGACAGAGTCGGGGACAGGGTCCCGGCCTGGCTGTTTGGGAGGGAGGGAAGACCAACATGCTCAAAGAACTAATGATTGACAGGCCCCCAGTTAGATCAGTAATGGCGTTATCTAGCTGAGGAGGCTGGGTATTGGGGCAGGTCTCCAGGGTGGGGAAAGACAGGAGGAGATGCCTGAGGAGGGGAGAAGAGGAAGTAGACCATATGCAGGGATGGGCAAGTCCCCACACGGGATGTCCCGAGGTGGAGGAAGAGTACGTTTGGGCCCCGAACCCTATCTGCAACTGGAGGATTCATGAGGAGGGAATCAGACCTCTACTTTTTAAATCTAGGGAATCCCAGGAGCATCAGGACTAGGGAGGGCATGGGGGGCTCAAGAGGCTGGAATTGAGGCCAGCTCAATCCCCAAAATGGGACCCCAGGAAGAGTTTCTGTCCGTCTTACGATCCTGGGAAGGAGGCAGATGAAGGGCCCTGGGTGAGTTGTGGATGCCCGCTTTCCCTAGGAAGTTGGGCGGCTGGGGGTCCTAGTACAGGGTCAAGGTCCAGCAGCCCCCACCCAAAACAGCAGGATGGGACCGGCCTGTTCCCGTCCGGGGGTGGGGCTGCTGCTGCCCGCTCATCTCAGAACGCTTGGGGACCTTCTGGCACTGCCGGAGTGCCCCCTTAGTGTTAAGCCGGAAGCTCCCCTCCGGGGGACCTGGGCGGTCCAGGGGAGGTGCCCTGGCCCGGGAGACTGCGGGCGCCAGGTGTCCCGGGACAGCGGCAGGGGACAGGGTGCTGCCCGGCGCGAACCCCGCGCTGACTCGGCCTGCGCGAATAGCCGCTGGGTCCAGAGGCAGGGGGCGCACCGGGGGCGCGCGGGGAGAGCCGGGCAGCCCCGCCCAGCCCCTCCCTC
>PVHX01025420.1:0-18947 GCA_004024805.1 Geosciurus inauris | reverse complement strand
CCCCAACTTGATTTTTTGAGTCTGCATAAATAGGTAATATTTAGTGTAATCATCTTCCCCTGCACCACCCCCCCCCCCCGGGATTGAACCCTGAGGTGCTTAACCACTGAGCCACATCCCCAGTCATGTTTAGTTTTTATTTTGAGACTGGGCCTTAACTAAGTTGCTTAGGGCCTCGCTACATTGCTGATACTGTAACCATCTTAAGCTACAGTCCTCTGGTATAATTTTGGAGACTGTCAACTTTTCTACCCACACTATTAAATTCTCTTTGTTTTCACTTCAGTCGTCATCTAAAGTTTTTAATGTGCACCCTCCCTGGGCAGCCTGGGTGCCTGTTTATGTCACAGGATGGTGAACTGTGGTCATGCTTGTTCATTAAAGTGGTTCAGGTGGCACCACTTTAAGTTTCAGAGGTGGACTTACTAGGTGAAGGATTTATTTTTACCACCAGGTGGCACCACTTTAAGTTTCAGAGGTGGACTTACTAGGTGAAGGATTTATTTTTACCACCAGGTGGCACCACTTTAAGTTTCAGAGGTGGACTTACTAGGTGAAGGATTTATTTTTACCACCAGGTGGCACCACTTTAAATTTCAAAGGTGGACTTACTAGGTGAAGGATTTATTTTTACCATGGAAATATTCTGTTCTTTATAAATATTGTTTTAGTTGTAGATGGACACAATACCTTTATTTTATTTAGTTAGTTATTTTTATGTGGTGCCAAGGATTGAACCCAGTGCCTCACACGTGCCAGGCAAGTGCTTTACCACTGAGCCACCACCTCAGCCCCCAAAATATTCTTTAATGTTATTTATTTATTTTTTTGGTACTGGAGATTGAACTCAGGGGCACTCGGCCACTGAGCCACATCCCCAGGCCTATTTTGTGTTTTATGTAGAGACAGGGTCTCACTGAGTTGCTTAGCGCCTCGCCATTGCTGAGGCTGGCTTTGAACTCATGATTCTCCTGTCTCAGCCTCCCTAAGTGCTGGGATTACAGGCTTGCACCACCATGCCCAGCTAATGTTATTTTTTAGAAGCTTTTTTTGCTTATATTTTATGCTTCCATCTATAATCCATCTGAAATTGATTTTTAAAATTTTTCAGCTAGTCTTTATTGTTTTATTTCCCTCTTTCCACATTTTTATTGGTACATTATAATTGTACGTAATGATGGGATTTGTTATGTATTTCTACATGCACACAATATAACCATATAATTTGACCAATATCATTCCCCAGCACAGCCCCACTTTCTCCCCTCCTCCCATCCCCTGCTCCCTTTCCTCTATTCTGCTGATCTCCATTTGAGTGTCATGAGACACCCACACACACACCTTTCTTTTCCTTTTTCCTAACTTCCAGATATGAGAGAAAACATATGACCCTTGACCTTCTGAGTCTGGCCTATTTAGCTTAACATAATGGGTTCAAGTTCTATCCATTTTCCTGCAAATGACATAATTTCATTTTTCTTTATGCCTGAATAAAACTCTATCATGTATATACGCCACATTTTCTTTATCCATTCACCCCCCGATGGACGCCTGGGCTGGTTCCCTAGTCTGGCTATTGTGCACTGTGCTCTGTAAATGTAAGTACGCAGTGGAAGGGTCCTTTGGAACCCAGTAGAGTTGAACTGCCTTGCAGATCACAGGCGTATATGCTTTGCAACATCCGTATATGCTTTGCAATATCTGAGTGAAGCGAAGTGCTACAAAGGCGTTGCCTGAAGGGACAGTGTGGCGACAAGCCAAGGAGAATGAGGGGGAAGAGGGGCAGATGCAGGAGTGGCACCTGAGTAAGTGTCATTTGGTTTCCCTGATGTTGCTGATTTGAATTACATTGGTTGCATAATTTTGGGTGTATTACATAATACATTGATTTTATTTTATAGTCATATGAGAGAGCTTTACACATGTGTATATTTATATATATTCCCATTAAATGTATTAAAGTCATTTAAGGCTAAAAAAAATGAACTGAGTCTTCTGAATTCTCTCATTTACACACATACACACAGGTTTTCTTATGGAATTTTACCATTCCTCTGCAATAGTCTTTACTGTCTTTGTAACAAATTGACAGAATGGGAACATTTCAAACAAGAGTCATATCATGACAAAAGCTAAACCCCATAGCCCATGTCTTTGCTAGCAAAAAAATGCACTCTTTTTTTTGGGGGGGGATACTGGGGATTGAACCCATTGAGCCACATCCCTAGCCCCCACCCCTTTTTTGTATTTTATTTAAAGACCGGGTATCACTGAGTTGTTTAGGGTCTTGCTAAGTTGATGAGGCTGGCTCTGAACTCATGATCCTCCTGTCTCAGCCTCCCAAGCCACTGGGATTACAAGCATGCACCACCACATCAAGCAAAATATGCATTCATACAGCATGTTCTTAAATAGATTGTCATCTATAATGTAAATGCTTATGGCCTTCTAAACAGAGGTTTTATAAAATGCAGCTCTGGCATTGTCATAGTAAAGACAATAGAAATAGCAACACCAATTCAATGTATTCATTCTTTCAAGTGTGCAGTTCACTGCAGTAGGTGATGGAGCCACTACCCTGACTTTCAAAATGATGGCATGGCCTCTGCCTTCAAGGAGCTTGTCATCAAGTGGAGGAACAGCTGTTAACCAAACAAGCTTGTAACCAAGACAGTGAAAACCAACTGGTAAGGGCTCTGAAGTCATCTGGTGCTTTAAGAAAGCTGTACAGATAACCACGCCAGATCTCATCAACCTCATATAGTGCAAAAGAGAGCCCTGGATTGATCTGAGTCACTGTAGACTAGCTTTCCGGCTGCCATCAATGAACACGACTTTGGAAATCACATAAGCCTTGTCTGTAAACCAACCAGCTCTCAGGAACATGGCTAACCTTACACTGTGATTTCAGGGAAAACTTTCCTGTTGATCTACCAGAAGAAGGAAGATGAAGGGGAATAAAAAGAGGAAGGAAAAAAGAAGGGAGGGAGGGAGAAAGATAGACAGAGAGAGAGGGAGAGAATATGGAGGGAAAAGATAAAAAGGAAAGAGTCCGACACCGTGACGCATGCCTGTAATCCCAGCACTTAGGGAGGATGAGACAAAAGAATCGCGAGTTCAAAGCCAGCCTCAGCAATGGCGAGGGGCTAAGCAACTCAGTGAGACCCTGTCTCTACATAAAACACAAAATAGGGCTGGGATGTGGCTCAGTGGTCAAGTGCCCCTGAGTTCAATCCCCAGTACAAAAAAAAAAAAAAAGAAAAACGAAAGAAGAGAAAAGAAAAGAAAGGAGGTTTAGTTAACTCACAGCTCTGGAAGTTCAAGGGATGGTACCCAGCGTTGGCCTGGCTCTGGTTAGGACTTCAAGGCAGATGGCATCGTGATGGGAACATGTACAAAAGAGAACGGACAAAAACCTGGCAAGACAGGAAGCCAGGGAGACAGGGAGGGACAAGGCTTGCTCTTACAAAAACTCCCTGGAGAGAACTAACCAGCATCCCACCAGAACCAAATCAATTCCTTCCTCCATCAGTCCCCCCCATGACCTGAGGACCTCCAGAGGCCCCATCTCTTAAAGGTCACACATCACATCCCAGATTGCTGCATGGAGGACTATGTTATCAACGCAGGAAGCCCTGGGGGACACCCTCAAACAATATCCAAACCATTGCTGCTCCCACCTCAATGAGAGCAAAAGCAAATGTCCTTCTGGAGGCCAGCAAGGCCTGGATGAACTGCCTCCTGCTTCCCGGACCAACCTTACCTCCCACTGCCATCTCTCTGCTGTCCAGCCATGCTGGTCCCCTGGTTCTCCTCACAGCACACCAGGAGCTCATTCCAAGCGGAGGCTTTGGTGGGGACACTCCTGCCTAGAGATGTGCCTCTCGCCCCTCTTCCTGCAAGTGCTCACCCAAGCGACTTTCCCAGGAGGCCCGGCCCGCACCCTTCCGTCTCCATGGCGCCCTTACCAGTTGATATAGTAAACCATTGGCTTCTTTTTTTTTAGTTGTAGATGGACACAATATCTTTATTTATTTATTTATATGTGGTACTGAGGATCGAACTCAGTGCCTCATGCATGCAAGGCAAGCGCTCTACCACTGAGCTACAATCCCAGCCCACCATTGGCTCCTTTTTTTTTTTTTAATAGATGGACACAATATCTTTATTTTGTTTATTTATTTTTTTATGTGGTGCTGAGCATCGAACCCAGTGCCTCACATGTGTGAGGCGAGCACTGTACCACTGAGCCACAACCCCAGCCCACCATTGGCTTCTTGATCACGCTCGCTGCCTCCCCACCATATGGCATCTACTGGTCACAAACACCTTGCCTGCAGGGATCACTTGATGTTTTCTCCATAAGTCCATCACCAGCAAATTGTACCTGGCACAAAAAAGTCGAATCACAAACATTTGGATGAATGAATAAATGAACATCTTGGAAAGGCCTCCTGCAATGCCACGAGGCAGCTCCATTTTTTTTCAAGACTTAAAAAAACATTTTATTTTTTGATTTGTTCTACTTAGCTATCCATGACAGTAGAATGCATTTTGACACATGGTACACAAACGGAGCACGACTTCTCCTTCCTCTGGCTGTGCGTGGTGCAGTCACACTACGTTTATAGTGTGAACACACTGAGCGTAATGATGTCTGTCTCATCCCACTGTCTTTCCCATGCCCATGACCCCTCCCCTCCCTCACTCCCCTCTGCACAATCCACAGTTCCTTCATTCTTCCCTAGCTCCCCTTTATTTATCGGCATCCACTTACCAGAGAAAACATTCATTCAGCCTTTGGTTTGGGGGTTTTTATTGATTGATTGATTCTACTTAGGTCTACATGACAGCAGAATGCATTTAGATTCATTGTACACAGATGGAGCACAACTTTTCATTTCTCTGGTTGTACATGATGTAGAATCACATCATATACGTAGTCATACATGTACCTAGGGCTATGACGTCCATCTCATTCCACCATCTTTACTGCTCCCATGCCCCCTCCCCACTCCCTCGCCTTTCATCAAAGTTCCTCCATTCTTCCTGTGTCCCCTCCTCCATTATGGATCAGCATCCACTTATCAGAGAGATCATTCGGCATTTGGTTTTTCAGGATTGTCTTACTTCACTTAGCATGATATTCTCCAGCTCCATCCATTTACTTGCAAAGGCCATAATTTTATTCTCTTTTAACGCTGAGTAATATTCCATTGTGTATATATACCACAGTTTCTTTATCCATTCATCTATCGAAGGGCATCTAGGTAGGTTCCACAGTTTAGCTATTGTGAGTTGAGCTGCTATAAACATTGAAGTGGCTGTGTCACTGTAGTATGCTATTTTTAAGTCCTTTGGGTATAGACCAAGGAGTGGGATGGCTGGGTCAAATGGTGGTTCCATTCCAAGTTTTCTAAGGAATCTCCATACTGCTTTCCAGATTGGTTGCACCAATTTGCAGTCCCACCAGCAATGTGTAAGCGTTCTTTTTCCCCCATATCCTCACCAACACTTATTGTTGTTTGTATTCTTGATAATTGCCATTCTGACTGGCATGAGATAAAATCTAAGTTTTGATTTGCATTTCTCTAATTGCTAGAGATGTTGAACATTTTTTCATATGTCTATTGATTGATTGTACATCTTATTCTGAGAACTGTCTGTTCAGCTCCTTAGCCCATTTATTGATTGGGTTGTTCTTTTGTTTTGTTTTGTTGTTGTTAAGTTTGTTGAGTTCTTTATATATCCTGGAGATTAGACAAAGCAGCTCCATTTTATAATGTTCTCCTCGTGAAGGCCAGTGGCAGTATATAATGTGCAATTAATAATTGTCTTAAATAGCTTTTTTAATGTATGGAGTACTTAAGACGAATGAGGCACTGTGCTAAGTGCTGTTCACAAATAGTTTGCCTAATCTTGACCAGAGCCGGGATTGGTAGTCTTACCTGTGTTACATATGGGGAAACAGAGACTTGGCAAGGTCAGGAATCTGCCAGGGGTTGCATGGGTGCTCATGGTTGCAGGAAGAGTAGGATTCAAATTAGAAACATCTGTCTCAAACCAAGCTCTCGACCACTGTGTTACTCCTCAGTAACTCCCGCTCAGGGACTGGAGGTCTACAAAAGACCAACCTAGAGGCTGCACCTGGGCAGTGCCATGGGCTGCCTACTCCAAGGAGGAGCTTTAGAGCATCCAGAAAAATCTAGAGGACAGATTCATGGCATCACCTTTGTCAAAATAGTCATCATGATAATAATAACCAAGAGGAGGAAGAAGCAGATTGCGGTGGCCAGAAGGCAAAATCTGTCACGTGAAGAAGGGTTGCCAGGTGAGGTACTGGGTGGTCACACTTCAGACAAGTGTCTATAAATATTACTTCTAGATTTTCATAAATATTAGTCAGCATAGAATCTGGGGGTTTTCTCTGACAGCTACCCAAAGTGACATAATCCGTCCCAGTTGCAGGAAGGTCTCTTCCAGGCTTTGAAGAGGAGGCCACAGTGTGGCATTCACTCACGTGCAGGCCACCTGTCAGTCCAGGGGACAGTTCTTGGTCCCCTGCAACACAGACAGATGGACCCTGTTTTCATCGGCTTTTTCATTGCTGTGACTAAACAACCTGACAAGAACAATTTTAGAGGGCTGGGGTTGTGGCTCAGTGGTAAAACGCTTGCCTTACATGTGTGAAGCACTGGGTTCGATTCTCAGCACCACATAAAATAAATAAATAAAATAAAGGTCTATCAACAACTAGTAAAATATTTAAAAAAAAAAAACAATTTTAGAGAAGGAGTAGTTCACTTGGGGCTCAGTTTCAGAGGTCTCAGTTCATGGCTGTCCAGCTCCACTACTCTGGGCCCAAGGTGAGGCAGAACATCATGGTGAAGTGTGTGGAGGAGGAAAGCAGTTCAGGACATGGCAATTGAGAAGCAGAAAGAGAGCTCTGCTCACTATGGACAAAATGTATACACCAAAGGCATGTCCCCACTGACACACCTCCTCCAGCCACATACTATGTGTGCATACTTACCACCCAGGTAATCCCTACCAGGGATTAATTCACTGATTAGGTTAAGTCTCTCGTAACCTAAACATTGCACCTCTACACTTCTTGCATTGTCTCACACGTGCACTTTTGGGGGACACCTCATATCTAAGCCATAACAGACACTTGAATCCAAGCTGAAGGCCATTAAGGATACCAAAAATCTTACCAGGCTAGTGTTTCTCAATGAATCTCATCAAATTCTATTTATAGTCCTTTAAAAAATTTTTAATAAAAAGCCAGAAATATTTTTAAACATTTTAACTTTCATAAAGCTTATAAATTGACTTGCCAGGGGCAGTGGTGCACACCTGTAAACCCAGTGGCTCGGGAGGCTGGGGCAGGAGGCTCCCAAGTTCAAGGCCAGCCTTAGCAATTTAGCAAGGTCCTAAGTAACTTGATGAGACCCTGTCTTAAAATAAAAATAAAAAGGGCTGGGGATGTAGTTTAGTGGTAAAGCACCCCTGGGTTCAATCCCCAGTACAGTAAATAAATAAACAAATAATTGACCTGACCAGCCTATAAAGTGGCAGTTGGGCTTTGGGAAAGACTGTCTTATGTGACACTCCCTGCAGGTGATTAGACAGTTAGTAAGACAACTACTCATTGCTGATAAATAGATCATCAGCAGGTGGGGTGATGTGTTCTGTTCCATTTTCAACAACTAAAATACATGCCTTATAAACTGAGAAACATGCTAGACTAAAATGTAAAATGAAAACAGCTCAAGGGAAGAGCTTTGAAGTTGTCATTCTCTTTTTTTTTGGTACTGGGGATTGAACTCAGGGGCACTTGACCACTGAGCTACATCCCCAGCCCTATTTTGTGTTTTATGCAGAGACAGGGTCTCACTGAGTTGCTTAGCACCTCGCCATTGCTGAGGCTGGCTTTGAACTCGCGGTTCTCCTGTCCCAGCCTCCCAAAGTGCTTGTCACTACAGGGTTGTGCCACCACACCTGGTTTGTCATTCTCTTAAGTTGACTGCTGTAGGTGTCCAGCCCTGTGTCAATATAGGGATGACAATAAATCCACAGGCTGCACCCCTTTCAGTAAATGCAGTTCACTAAATACTCCTGAGTCACCTGGTAGCCATAAGCTGGGCAATTGCAAGTTCTTTCATTCCAGTTTTAATTTCTAATGTCTGTAACTATCAAGTCACAGACGAAAGGGCTAAGGCAGGCACAGGACTTCAGGAGGATGAACTGAGAGCAAAGGCAGAGAGTAGATGCCAAGAGTCACTGTAGGTGGCCAGATAAGATTAACTTGTTCAGGGAACAGAGCCGTCACAGCATAGGGACTTATTCTAGGCCCAGGTCTAGACGGATGGTGGTTTCACAATGTGGAGTAGGACTTGCATGGTCATCTTGGGCAGGAGAAACTGCACTCTGCTGAAGCCCAAGGACAGAGACTCATCACTGTGGTGATTTTCCCAGGCAAGGCTTGTGACCAATGACCAGGTGATGGAATCAGGGTGCCATTGTGTCCAGTCTCAGGGTGTGCCTACTCTTATGGGCCTCCAGTGAGGGAGCTGCATCATGCACTGGTCTGGTGTGTTCCATAAGCTCGTTGTAGGCCTGCTTTTTTTGATATGAATTTGATATACCCATACAGCCAATGTGCTTCTGATTATCTTGATAAGCTCATGATGGTCATTCTCATCAGCACTATTAATTCATGCCTTATGGTTGTTCCAGGCAGATGGTGACTGTTTACTTGTACAAATAAGGCATAGAGTCCTTCCACCTCCAGACTCAAAATGGAGTAGCTTGTGGCAAACTGCTGCTTTACAAAATGAAGTTACAGAAGTTTAAGCAGAAGGGCTGGGGTGGTGGCTCAGTGGTAGAGCACTCGCCTAGCACGTGTGAGGCACTGAGTTTGATCCTCAGCACCACATAAAAATAAAATAGAGTAAAGGTATTGTGTCCACCTACAACACACACATACACACACACACACACACACATACACACACACATATATATACAGAGAGAGAGATTAGGCAGAGCCTGAAAACTGCTGTTCTATATATCAAAGAGTAGAGCACAACCTGCTCTCCACAAATACAAAGGTAAGTGAGGACCCCATGCCACCCTGCAGCAAATTAAAGCCTCATGAAATGGGCCACTAAGAATCAGATTGTTAACATTAAGAATCAGTAAATCCAGAATCAGGAGAGAAACAGAGGAAGCAATCAGTTCGGCCTAGGCATTGAAAAGATGCACCATTACATAGAAACTTAGGGAGTGCGTGGATGTCCCCAGGAAGGGGAAGAATCTTCCCAAGAGCAGAAGGCTCAAGTAAAACATTCAAGGAAACAGGAAAGGGAAGTTACAAGCTGCACAGGTCTGAGCACCCTGCAGGAAACTCCTGAAGTAGAGGAACTAGACAAACATGGACCTTCAGGATTGGTGGCTGCCAGGGTCCTGCAAGGTCCTCTTCATAGTGTCTGAACACCAAGTGTGGCACCTAGGTAACCCCAGTAAGAAAGAAAAAAGGATTTGGGAAAAGAATGTGAACGGAGAGCTCTCACCTTCTAGATGGTCAGAAAGAGAACCGAACAACTAATGGAAATAGGCATCTCACTGTACCTCACCACGGACAAAGTCAGGGAGCCTTCCAAGACTTCCTCAGCCAAATGTACCAGCACAAGACAATAAGCATGCTCTGCTGTAGCACTGTTTGCAGGGGGTCCAGGGGGTGGGGTCTACTGACTAAACCCAAGCAGCTTCAGAGCAGGTTTCAAGTGGGTTCTATGCTGGGCTGTGGGACACCAGAGCCAAGCCCACTTCCTAGACCTGTGGCCTCTGCAGATGCCCAGTACCCACCCTCAGAAGAGCTCACTGTAATGCTCTGCTGTGCCACCTCAAAATTCTTAATTTTACCTTTGCATTTGGGTGTTGGAGTCTAAGAGGACATGGAGCATGCAAATAAAGCAGAGGAAGTACACATGGTACAGGTGTCTGTAGGTCCCTGACATCCATTCACAGCATTCACCATGCCCAGGAGCCAGGAATTCCCGAGGGCCCTCCGTGTGTGGCTGTGGGTAAGGCTCAAAGCAAGCAAAGGCAAGCAAGTTACCCGTCATCAAGTAATGGGCACAGCAGCCCCAAGAGCCACACTTTCTGTCTGGACTAGGACTTGCTTCCAGTGTAAAGGCACACAAAGGACCAAGACATGCAGTGGCACTCTCTCTTACTCTAACCACCAACCAGTTATGCAGAAAATGGCAGCACGAAGGGACAAGGAAGGGGAGAGCTGCCCATGGTCCCTTGTCTTTCCTGTCGTTCCTTGCTCATTGGTTTGCCAAAGGCAGTCTGGGCAGACTGAGCGCCTAGGAGGAGGCGAAGCAGAAACAGCCAGGTTAGGTCTGTGCACTGTTTCCATGTTGTGGTGAGAACGAAATGGGGACGCTGTACCAACCACAGCCCAGGGACTGTGGCATTATCAAGGACTCCACGTGTAAGTTTAAGGCCCTAAATCGGCAATGAAATCTGGCATTGCACAGTATAAACATGGAGGGTAAAATTCATGCTGGTAATTTGTTTTGTCATGTAAACATTTAATTATTCTCATTTTAGAATGGCATTACATACATTTAAAAAAACAGTGTGACAAGCTGAAAGAGAACGTAGAAGATAGGAAAGAGCTTTATAATTGAGTGCCTTAAACAACACCTTTTTCCTGCTTTTTGGACACCAAAATTTCATTTTGCCCTGGGCGCCATAAATTATGTGCAGTCAACCCTGGCATGAACTCATGGTTTTTAGTATATGTAGATACAGAAGTAAATTTAACTGCAATTGTCTGATATATGTATATGTAGATACATACACACACACACACACACACACACACACACACACTCTCATATATTCCTTAGCTCTGTTCATGAAAAAAGCCTGGAAACAATGACACCCCAGAAACAACAAGCTCACCTGGCACCCAACTCTTGGTTTCTAAATACCATTTACACTACAAGCACCCGAGGCTCTGAGGAGGAATAACTGATTTGGAGGCAGGAGGATACAATGTGAGCTTTAAACATGCGTCAGAAATTAGTGATGGATCATATCAAAAGGACACAGATGACTCCTTGAGTGGTTCTCACCGACTAAATTCAAAACCCATCACTATGGTGTGGATACGGTTTAGCCAAACTTGGTCCTCAGGGTGGCGGTAGTGGGAGGCAGTGTGGACTTACAGAGGTGGGGCCTAGTGGAGGTCCTTAAGTCATTGGGGTTGTGCACTCAGAAGGGAACACCAATCCCTTAGAATGAGTTCTTGCAAAAATTAGTTGCTAGAAAAGCAGAGGCTGGTGCTACCAAGCTCTCTCTGCTTCTCATATTAAAATGTGACCAATATGGGGGCTGGGGTTGTGGCTCAGTGGTAGGGTGCTTTCTTAGCATGCATGAAGCACTGGGTTCAATCCCCAACACCACATAAAAAAACTAAATAAACAAGATAAATGTATTGTGTCCATCTACAACTAAAAATATTATTTTTTAAAAATGTGACCAATATGTACTCCCAACATTGCCATCTGCCATGAGGCCATGCAGCCAAGTGGTGGCCCTCACTGAGCCTGCATTATGCTGTTTGGACTTTCAGCATCCAAAACTATGAGCAAAACAAACCTCTTTTTCTTCATAAGAAGCCTGTGTCAGGTTTTCCATTATAGAGATGAAACCTGACTAATACACTCATTAAATAAAATAGCAATTCATCAGTCCATACTAATAAGGAATAAATAATTTGGAAATTTGATGATAAACGTGATATTTACATAGTCTCAAAATACCTCCTCACAGGTCTTGTTAGTTACAATGGGGTAAAGAATATCTTTATAATGGAGAGGTTTGGCAGATACCACTGTGATCAGGTGACCAAAATTAACATTACCAATAATGAGACAAATGAAACCTGTGCCACCAGACAGGATGCAATGACAACCTGCCCAGCATGCATACCTCTACTCCAATATAAGGAAACTTAGACAATACCAAGTTGAGGAGTGTCTACAAAATGAGAACCACATATAATCTCAGAAGTATCAAGGTCATGGGAGACAAGGAGAGACTGGAACATGTCCAACTTGAAGGATAGCAGGATACGATAACTAAAAGAGGTGGAAGGTTCTGGACTGGGTTCTTCTGCTCTAAATAACATTATTGGGACAATGGTGATATTCGAATGGTATCTGAGGATTATAGGATAGTAATTAATATCAACAATAATTACCTGACTTGGATGGCTACACGATGGCTATGTAGGCTATGTAGGAGAATGTCCTTGTTTGCTGGAAATACATATAAATTATTTCATGGTGATAAGGTATCACATCAGCGACTTATTACCAAATCATTCTGGAAAAGCTATAGTTCTTTGCAATTACAAATTTTATATAAATTTTATATTGTTTCAAAACAGAATACAAAAACTTAACAATAAAAAACTAAACAATTATCTATTCTTAATGAACAAAACTAAAAAGTTCCAGGTCAACTGTGTTGTAGGGGCCTCTTTTTTTTTTTTTTTTTTTTTGATACTGGGGATTGAACTCAGGGGCAATTGACCACTGAGCCACATCCCCAGCCCTATTTTGTGTTTTCTGTAGAAACAGGGTCTCACTGAGTTGCTTAGCGCCTCACTGTTGCTGAGGCTGGCTTTGAACTCAAGATTCTCCTGTCTCAACCTCCCAAAGTGCTGGGATTACAGGCGTGCACCACCGCACTCGGCTTGTAGGGGACTCTTTAACACTATTCCAACATCCTGTATTCACCCTGCTTCTCCCAAAGAAAGTCCTGTTTCAAGCACAGAGCGCATGGAGGGAGGGAAAGCATAGAAACGCTGCCACCTAATGGTAATAGACCAAATATATTTGGGTTGATAGGGGAAACAGGTTTCCTCTGACAAAGGAAAATAGAACTTTTTGTGGACATTGACCTTTACAAGTTGTAGGAGACCAAGAGAAACAGTTCTTTCCACCTTGAGGCACGCCAAAGAATACAATCTGAAACTCAAAATAGGTGGCAGAAGGCCTTTGATTATCAGATGAGACTCATGACATGCTCCTGAGTGGGGAGTGTAAAAGAGGGGTCCAGTAAGAGGGCATACACAAACCAAAGAATTTTCCATTTCCCACCTCAACTCCAGCAGCCTTGGAGAAGATGAATCCACTAGAAAAGTAAAGAAATGGGAGAACCAGCCCTAAAAACAGGGTAGCAGGCCAGGACTCAAGACAGCAAAAAAGAACTAACCTGACTCACATGGTGACTTCATGGGAACTGGGAGGGAGACCACATCGCCTTCTGCTGAGCAGGCACAGCTCTGTGCCAGGGTGGGAGGAAGGATGGGTTCCACCCAACACTGGTCCTCCTGCTGACACTGTAAAACACAACATGCCTGAAGATGGAAAGTCGCTCCCTAGGATGAGTTAAACTTCTTCTTCTTTTTTTTTTTTTTTTTTGCAGTGCTGGGGATGGAACCCAAGGCCTTGCTCTTGCTAGGCAAATACTCTACACTGGGCTACAACCCCTGCCCATGAGGTGAACATTCATAATTTAAAATATATTCATTAATTTTTTAAAACTGTATTTCTAGAAAACTAAACATAATATCCAGTAATCATACTCCTTAGCATTTACCTGAATGAACTGAAAATCTCTATACAGGCAAACATCTGCACCCAGATGTTATAGCAACTTCATGCCTAATTGCCAAAACCTGGAAACAAACAGACGTCTTTCAGCAGGTGTCAGATTAATAAGTGTGGTATTACATCCAGACCATGAAATATTATTCAGTGCTAAAAAGAAATGCACCATCAAATCATGACAAGTGATAAAGGAACCTTAAATGTGCATTGCTAAATGAAGGAAGCCAGTCTGATTCCAAGGGTATAACATTCTAGTAAAGGCAAAACTGTGGAAACACAGCCAGATTTTGACCTTTGAGAAATGAACGGGGGACTCCTTATACATATTCAATTAGAACAAAATCAAAGTGTTGATTTCATCTATCTCCTACCTCTATAATTAGGAAAGATGCAAGACATCTTATATTCAGTCTTTAAAAACTAGGAAAAGAAGTAAAGCTTATGCTTAGATTATGACCTCAAAGGACTAGAAATTTTCCATGTTAAAATTCTGTAAGTGCAAAATTCCTCAGTGAGACCAGGCTTTTGCATATAAGAGGTTTTTTAGAGTCGGCTTAATATCAAAGATGTTCACTACTGAAATTTATTCTTTTGCCATATTTCTTGCATCACTAGGAACTGATGATATTCTAGACTAATATTTTGATTCATCCCTCACCTGGGATACTGAGAATATTGCTCCAAAAGAGGCTTAATTAAGGCAAGACACTGCACTTGACTGAATTGTAACCCCTGGAATTAATATCTTCAAACCCTAACTCAACCTTGATCTTGGACATCCAGCCTCCAAACTGAGGCTGTTATTTAAGAAGGCAGGGACCAGCCAGGTGCGGTGGCGCAAGCCTGCAATCCCAGCACTTTAGGAGGCTGAGACAATACACATCTGTTCTTTAAGCCACTCAGCCCTGCATTCTGTTATGGCAGCCTAAGCTAAGACAGTGTGGACTTCCTGTTGGAAACTTATTCCATGAACAGATGTACAACTCTGAACTACATGGCTGTGTCCCTCTGTCATGACTGCCTACATGACATTAGTCAGGATACCATGTTTGATATCATTTACTTCAGAAGGCTTGGGAATCAACAGAGACCATGTGTACTGGGGATTGAACTCAGGGGCACTCGACCACTGAGCCACATCCCCAGCCCTATTTTGTGTTTTATGTAGAGACAGGGTCTCACAGAGTTGCTTAGCGCCTCGCCGTTGCTGAGGCTGGCTTTGAACTCGCAGTTCTCCTGTCTCAGCCTCCCTAAGTGCTGGGATTACAGGCATGCACCACTGCGCCTAGCTAGAAACCAGGTTTTCCATCAAGTACCTTGAGCTGTGCCTAACTCTGCAGCATCCAGTGTGCAGAAGTCTGTGATTCTTGTGGTATGCTCCCAAAAGAACTGTTTAGATTCCAGCAAAACCTGAGTGTGTCAGGGAAGTGAGTCAGGTGAGTACAAGTGGGGAGGTGGCAGAGAACTCCCACTGCTTGATGTTAAGGTACCTGGTAAAATCCACTCCATCACAGTTTAGAGCCCCAGCTGACTGCGTGTGACTTCCAACGCTATATCCTACACTCTACAGTGACACGTTATTGGGGGTTACCAATTCAATTAGACTCAACAGGAAAAAAGCACTAGCTGAGTCCAGCCTGGAGTTTCCAAGCCAAACACTTTCAGGTAGTGTGTGGAAACCCAAGTCCCGCCCAGCCTAAGCACGAGTGCTGGCAGAGGGGAGAGAAGATCCAAACCAGAGAGGATGAGGGCCTCGGCTTGAGCGTCCTCCCTGCCCTCTTGTCATCTAGTTAGTTTTTTATTTGAGTTCACATAATAAATTAAACTGATTCTAATTCTTTGTAGAATAAAGCAGGATTTATGATTAAAATGACTGTTAATATATCTACAAAATCACATGTGCTTATTTTACAAAGCATCGAGGACTCTTAAAAGCATTTTTTACTTACTCAAGACGCTGAGTATTATGTTAAGGTCTGTTCAAACTATTATACGTTCATGGTAAGTTTAAACACTCTTAGTTTTTATTCCTAGTTACATGCCTTATGTAAACCACATCTCCTAAATGAAATAAGTAACAGTTTTTAAATCTAACCTGTTGTTCCTTGCAGTGGATCCTGATTAGAACAGGCCGCAATCTGCAAGCGCCCCTGCTCCTTACTGAAACCGAGCCAACCCCAACCTGAGCCCTGGACACCAACAGAGATAGCTGTCAGCTTCTCCTTAAACTTGTCGAAAGAGCCAAAGTCATGTTTGATGGCTTCCAGCAACTCTCCTATAAAAAGAGATCCAAAACACAAACAGATTTCAACAATTGCAATATTACATATATTAAAATATTATTGTCACATGGCTCAAAAAACAGACAGACAACAGACAGAAGACGAACCACCTGGCAAGCCTACACCACACCAGCGTTCCTCGTGCCAACAATAGGATACAGCTTCACAGTGATGGCCACGTGGTTCTCAGTGGAGCTAGTCTAATGCCACGAGGGATTTCTTTACTCACTGTGCTATTTCCATCAGGGTAGAAATTATATTTTCCATTGCTTCTTTAAAAACTTTCTCCTCCAATAGAAATTTTTACTTTGACTTCTACCCTACTTCCTCTAAGTCCCCATTGAGAAATAAGAAGTTATAGCTATAATTCAGTTCTTCTCCAAGGCATCCTAGATCTTCTCTCCTACCTCAGCCTCCCAAGTCACTGGGATTACAGGCATGCACCACTGTGCCAGGCTTGACCTTCCTATCTTGATTGTTTTAAACAGGGTGATTTTCCCTTCTATTACTGAATTAAGGGTATACTTCTAGAGCTGTAATTGGGCTGGGATGGAGCTCAGTGGTAGACCACTTGCCTAGCATGCATGTGGTTCTATCCTCTACTGAAAAAAAAAAAGTCATCATCTTTTTATTCTGTAGCATTGTAGAATTAATTCTACATTGAGCATATCAACTAAATCAACTGGGTCAAAATCTCACTTTTCTTAGACTACTGGCTTAAAAGTAATCATCTTTTATAAGCACAAATGCAATCAAGAGATACAGATAATACAAAATGGCAAAGAATGCCCAAACCACTGACTGAATATGGGTGTGTCTGATATTCCTATAGTTGGCAGGATCTCAAAAGCCCAATTCTAAGGCCTCACTCAGAAGGAAGCAGTTGTCCATTTTCCCAGACTCACTTCCCCATTTAATATCACCCCAAAGGGAACTTCTCAGGCATGAGATAAGCTGCCGTGGGTGACACGGATTAAAACAAGCAGTGAGGGCTGGGGCTGGGGCTTGGTGGTGGAGCACCTGCCTGGTACCTGTGAGGCACTGGCTTTGATCCTCAGCATCACATAAAAAATATATATATAAAGTTGTTGTGTTCATCTACAACTAAATATATATGTATATATTAAAATATATATGTTAAAAATATATATAAATAAAACCACACAAACTCAGGGTACGTGCAAGGAGCCCAGACATGGGCGCCAACACAGACAGCTGTCAGCTTCTCCTTAAACTCTGCAAAGAACCAAAGTCATATGTGATGGCTTCCAGCAACTCTCCTATAAAAAAAGGAGACCTGTACTTATGCTCCATACCTTCGGCGGGACAGGAGGGTTGGAATAGCTAAGTCACCTGAGCCTTAAGCCGCACAGACTGCCATACTGACCACAGTGAACCAGACATGCAGCTCCATGTGCCCCACGTTACCTACAGCAGTTTTTGTTTTGCTGTTCATTTCTGCAGTGCTGGACATTGAACTCAGGGCCTCACACATGCTAGGCAAGTGTTCTACCACTGAGCTACTGGTTCATCCTACTTGCAATTTTTTAAAAAGACATCTGGAAAACCTAATTTTCTGTGACAAGTGACTTCATATCAGGAACACAAATAGTAAAGACACCTTTCTAAGCACTTGACATCTAATTCTGAAAGCAGCCCCATCCCCTCCGTCTCACACAGATGAAGCAAAGATGGCAATAAGCATCTTACCCTGGAGGTCCCAGGGCTAGGGAGGGGGGAGTTGATCTTTTCTAAAAACTGTTTCTCAGTCTTTCCCTAATATTTAAACCAAGAAGGGGCACTGTGTGTGAAATCGTGTATGTGTGTGAAAGCTGATGACAATAACCTGCGTGTATTCTCCATTCCTACTCTTTCCCTTTGAAGGTTACAATTTTGCTATGCCCCTTGTTATGAAAATTATGCCACTATGGTGCTTTAGGGAGAATTAAGGTAACAAGAAAACCAACAACGCACTGGGGATGTAGCTCAGCAGTAGAGTGCGTGCTTGGCACACATGACATCCTGGATTCAATTCCCAGCACCAAAGGAAAAAGAAAAAGAAAATCAACAATCTTTCCTACTGTGCAAAAATACAGATAAAGTTGAACAAATATATACCAACCTTTGGGTTCTCCACCACCATTAGGACTCAAATTTGTCCAGAAAATGCTGTGATTGATATGACCTCCGCCATTGAACTTCAGTGCAGGTTGAAGGGCGACCTGAGTTGTTACATCTCCTGAAATGCCAAGACACAAACAAGTTTTTAAAACGTTTTCATTCTTTAACCACTCTAACACTATTTCTTTCTTTGTGAGACATTAGATAATTGCACCAGCTTATCTATTACATCCCAGTTTGTTCTAAAATTCAGCAATTTCAGATTCTACCAAAAAGAGGACTCTCCCAAAATTATACATCCAGTGAATTTTCAGTTCAATGAATCACTTGAGAACTGGTGAGCACAGCAGGGAGGGTAAAGCTAGGGGGAAATTCCCTCCTGACCGCCAAAGGCTGTGGGTCCTCTTGGATAAAAAAGACTTCAGCAAATGAAACACTAAGGAGAGCAAAGAAAGTGCAGTAAATGAGCTACTGCGTGGCTCAGCGCACCTGCAACACAGGAAGCTTCCAGCTCTCATTTTCAAGACAGACGACTGCTGTGAAACATTTTGAAGTGACATTAACAGAAATTCAACTTATTCACACTGAACTCCTGATCTGCAACCTCAAACTTATTCCTCTGGCAGACCCCATCTCAGTGAACGCCAGCTGTCCAACAGGACACTGATGTCACTCTTGATTCCTCTCCTTTCACACCCAACACCCAATCCACCAGCATATCCATCAGCAAAGCCAGTTGTCCCTTAAGGACACAGTGGTGCATGCCTGTGATCCCAGCAGTTCTGGAGGCCACCGCAGAATTGCAAGTTCAAGGCCAGCCTTTATAACCTAAAAAGACCTT
>PVHX01025419.1:0-22406 GCA_004024805.1 Geosciurus inauris | reverse complement strand
GACCTTCTTGCGCGCGTGCTGGAACAGCTCCTCGTCCCCCCAGTGCGGGTGCTCCTGCGCCAGCCTCTGCGCGCACAGATTGTGGTAGCGGAACCACAGCAGGCCCAGCGCCTGCAGGAAGGGCTCCCGGTTCCCTCGCTGGGCCCCGAAGGCTGCATCGACGTGGGGATGCACACCAGCAGATGAGCCGCTGTGCGACCGCCAGGAGCTCAAACTCACAAACTCCCGGCCCGCCCTCGCTCCCACCAGCCCCGAGCGCCCTGACGCCTGCACCTGGCGCCCCGGTGCGGCCCCCGCGGCCTTACCGTACAGTCCCTGGGGTCCGCGCTGCCCGGTAGCGGGGTCGGGCGCCGTCCACATGAGCAGCGGGTCCTGCGAGTCCCGGGGGAAGGCGGGGTCTGGCCCTGACGCCAGCTGTCCTCCGGAGAAGCTCCTCAGAGCGTCGCTCCAGGAGTGAGAGGAGCCATAGATGGCGCTGCCATCCAGCCAGCCGGTCACCTGGTTGGTCTGCGGGGACACGAGGTGGGCGAACAGGGTCAGGGAGCAGAGGTGCGCAAGGAAAGGTCTGCGGGTGGGGACTGACAGCCTCCCCCTGGCCCACCCTGCCAGGCCCGGACCCCAGGGCTCCACGTGCCCTAGGTGCAGCCCCCAGCTGGCAGTCTGGCTGGCCTCACCAGGTCCCGAGGGTTGCTGGGGCTCTGTCCGGTCTCCGGGTCCCAGCGGCTCCTCTGGAAGGGTAGCACCATGTCCCCTCGCTGGTCGGGGTCGAACACGGGGTCTCCGGGCGGGATGTGGATATTGAGGAATTCGGCGGGACACCCTGGCGTGTCCACACTCACCAGGTCTGACAGCACGTGGTAGCCTGCCCACAATGCAGGAAGCAGTACTAGAGTCAGGAGGGCCACTCTCTTTCTTGCCTCAGGTATCTATCTAGTCCTTCTTCCTCTCTTGAAGCTTCAAGAGTCAGTAGCAGCCTTTATGGGCAAGTCCAAGCCTTGACCTCCTGCATTCCCTTTCAATCTTTTGTCTCTCCTGACCTGCCTGTGCCTACACCTGATTTAAGATGTTGTCATTTTCAGTTTGGCCTTCTCCTTGGTAACTGGGAGGCGCTCAATAAGTGTGCCTAGGCAAAGGAGGAGTCAGCACTAGCTCCAACAAGTGCAGCTGGAGTCTTCCTGGAGTGCCTGCCAACTTCAGGGGGAGGTCAGATGGGGGAGCTAGAATGAACAACCTGGATGGCCAGCAGGAGGCAGGCCTGGCACCTGACCCCTCCCCCACATCACTAAGGTCTTTTGGCTAATGCCCCTATTTAGACCTCCCCTTAGTCCTCTCTGTTACAATGGGAACACTTCCTTGAGCCAGTCCTGTGAGCTACTAGGGCAACAGGGTTTCATGAAGAGTCCCTGACAAATTATTTTCATGCTCCTGCTTCCAGTGGCACCTCCACTCTCACCCCTATCAGCCCAATATGGGAGGGATGCTCCTTTTCCCTTTGCCCACCCCTCCTCTTCCTGCATGGGACAGATTTATACCTCCCCCCATCAGACTTTACCTCATGGATCCTCCCTCTCTCTGCTTCCATCCCTACTCTATTACTTTGCCTCTTCCTCCATCTCTCACCCCCACTCTTCAGACCCTCCATCACTTCTGTTCCCATCCTCTGACCCCTCCTCAGACACAGAGGTGTCCAGCTCTCTGGACACCTGAGAGGCTGATTCTCACCAAAGAAGAGGCCCAGTACAGTGCGGTTTCGCAGAGAGGCCTGTCCTGCAGGGCCCCTCATGGCAGTGTTACTAAGGGCTCGGGGGTTGGGCAGGTGGGGCTCTCCCAAGGGCTGGTACACACCATCTGCATAGCTCGCTGGGACCAGGCGCTGCAGCCGAGAGCCTGGCAGAGGAGAGATAAAGACAAGGATAAATCCTCAAGGAGCATTCTTGACATCTCTCCTTAGCTTCCCTCCATACCATGGATCCTAAAACTTTAGAAATGGATGGCCTTTGTTGATACTTGCCAGCTCTCACCCCATACTAGTGAGTACCAGCCTGGCCCTGGGAAACTGTCCCCACTTGGCTCTCACCTACCTTTGCTGCCCCATCTGTGTTCCACAAGGTTGTTGTACCATCCATCAAATCGCTGCACCTCCCACGAAATGGGTTTCTGAGCTCCTATGTGAGAATGGAAGGAAGGGGGTGGCTGGGCAAGTCAGTGTGTGAGAAGCCAGGCAGGCCTGCAGGGAATGGGCTCCTGTGAATCTGGCACTAAGAGAAGCAGAAGGCAGACCTATCACAGATGTGGGAGATAGGCACAGAGGGAGAAACAAGGGCAAAGTCAGATCCAAGCTCAAGCCCCATCTTTAAGCTGCTCAATGGGGAAAATACTACCACTAAAATAGAGTAGCTGGATGCAGTGCCTGCTGACAGGTGGCCTCAGAAAGGAAGAGAGGGCTAGAGAAGAACAGTGGCTATGTGGAAGAGGATGCAGGGGTCTCCCACTCTCATAACAGGACAAAAAACAGTCTCAGTCTGGAAGACACCATAGAGAACAAGAATACCCACATTTTGACTTCCTTAGAGCCCCCTCTGTTAAAATCAGAACCTTCCTTCAGGTTGTCCTAGAGCCACTGGGGCAACAAAATTTCATGAAGAGTCCCTACTAGATTATTTCCATGCTCCTGCCACTACTCCCACCCCTACCACCCCCACTCCCTCAGCCCAATAGGGAGCCAGTCACACCCCATACCTGGGAAGCACTAGTCATTCTGTGATCCATCACTGGGCAGGGGCAGTCTAGAGAGGAACCTGGCCCTTTCCAGCTCAGCAGAGCCTAAGGCAGGGGTGCAGTACTGCTATTCTGGTCTTTATCCCAGTTTCTTGGGTGGGACCTGAGACTGGACTGGTCATGCAGATGACCTTGCCCTTTCCCCCTTCCAGGACATCTTGTTCCACATAAAATTCCTACTCTTGATGCTATAATACTTTCCAAAAAGTAGGATCTAAGAGGGAACACTCAGCTACTGGGGGCAGAGCAAAGGGGGAGGAGGTCTAGAATCAGGTGTGGGAAGGGGATCTTTCTGGTCAGTAGACCAGATTGTTTTCCACCAAAGATTGTTTTCCACCTCAGAGAACAGAGGAAAGGCCTCTCATCAGCCAGAGGAGACAAATTTCTCTGATCGTCCTCAGACCAAGAACAGGATCTCTAAGCTACCCTCTTGCTCATGTATGTGCCTCCCCAGCCACCCGCCACAGCACACTCACACACTTACCAGGGGATCAGGGAAAGAAAACGATGTTTGAGCAAAGGACTCAGGGGCAGGGACGAGGAGAGCCACATACATGTGATCTCTAAAATAAGATGAACTGGTGGCAGAACAAGGAGGGATCCTTTAGGGGAACATACGGGGTGAGTGTTTCTTAGAGATAAGAGGCAAGAGCTAGGGAGAAAAGGAAACTCCAAGACCAAGGAAAGGAGAAGGATGGAAGGAAAGTGAATGTGAGTAGCTCTGGCAAGGAAGAAACTTCAGGGGACATGTCATCATCTTGTCACCTCCAGCCAGGGCAGATCATTCCACAAATTTTCTCCAATTCCTATATTTGCATCACCCATCCCTAATGATCAGACTTGCTCTTTTTTTTTTTTTTTTTTTTTTTTTTGGTGCTGAGGATTGAACCCAGGGCCTTGTGTATCAGACTTGCTCTTTTTAATCTAACCTGTGGCACCCTAAGCCCACTTCCTCCTCAGACACCCAGACTACAGAGAGTAGCCTCAGATTGTAGTAAGAAAATGCCCAAGGCTGAAGATAACAAGATTCAACTCTTGTGGATCATATGGATTTTGGTTTTAAATATTGTTTGAAAATACTAGTGACTCCTCTTCAGTTTTGGGCCTAATCTGACCCCAAGACCCTTTATTGTCTTGTGTGTCTAATCAATCTTTTCCTATTTTGAATCAGGAGCCCTTAGTTTATGAAAAAAAGAGAGAAGATAGAGGAGGGAGAAAAGGCCCTCAACTAGAAGGAATGAAATAGAAAGTGCTGACACACCAGCTCCCTAACTCTGTATATTGGGGAATAATTTTCATTCCATTATCCATCAATTTATTCAACAGCTAGAAATGAGCTCCTACCATGTGCAGGACATTGTATCGACTAAGACCTAAGGTTATAGAGATGATTATGACAAAGCTGCTGTCCTTGGGGGAGCCCAGAGGATGCTGGGTTCCTCTGCTCACAGCCTTGACTCTACTCCAATTTGTACTTACCCATGGAGGTCCATGGCCCAACCAGGAGGGTCCATGCAAAAGACAGGTAGAAGCCCATGATAAAAATGATAATAGAAACTCAGCTGTTGGAATACCTAAAAATGGAGACCCTAGAAAAAGAGAAGACAAAGAGAATGAGCTCCAGCTGCTCAGAAGAATCAAGCCAAGGCTGCTGCAGGTCCCTGTGAATCAAGGCTGGGGGTCACAGCAAGGCTAGAACAGGTAGCAAAGAGCAAGAGACTAATTTGCCCCCAACATCCTTTCATTGATTCAACAAATACTTGATGAGTACCCACTATGTACCAGAAACGGACCTAGGCACTGGAAAGTAAGTGAAGAACAAAAGCAAACCCTACCTTCATGGACTTTAACTTCTGCTTAGTTGGAAAACCTTGCTTTAACCCAGCTGCCTGCAGAGTGTGTTCCTTGGGCAGAGCCTTGCTTGGGGATTGAGAGACTGAGCTGATGTCTCTGTGCTGCTGCAAGTCCACTGTGGGCTTTTGAATAAGCCATTTATCTGATTGGATCCTTGTTTACTTCTTCCAGTTATGGGAATAAATATACCCGAATTATTTACTTACCAGCATGGTTGCCAAAATCAGATGTAAGATTAAGGTTGAATTCAAAGCAAGAAAAATGACAGGTATTATGCAAATGTGAAAGAAAGTAGGCTGGATCTGGGCTCCTCTACAAAGACTGAAGAGGGGTACAAGTGCTCATGTTTTAGGGCTGGGATCCTGCTCTCACCCTGCAAGCCAACAAACCACCCAGGGACAACAGAGAAACAGAGGTAGTAGGGGACTCATACTGTGACTCCTCAGTGGCACAAGGAATTCCTAAGACCAATGAAGCCCTCCTAAAGGTAACCTAGAAATTTGGCAGGGTTGGGGCAGGGGGGTAGGAGCTCAGGAAAAGCCCTTTCTACAACCAAACCTCAGTAGCCTTGGACAGGTCATCTAGTCAGAAGAAAGAACCCAGGAAGTAACCTCATCCCCACTCCTCATATCCTACAAACAGAAAAAACCTAGGGGCTGGGGCTGTAGCTCAGTGGTAGAGTGCTTACCTAGCATGTGTGAGGCACTGGGTTCGAGCCTCAGCACCACATATAAATAATAAATGAGTAAAATTTAAAAAAAGAAAAAGAAAAAACCTAGGCCCTACCACAATGTAAAAGCTCAGTATTCCATCCATTCTATCCTGCAAAGTCTTCCAGATGCTGGCCTTTGATGATCTATAAAGAGCTGGGCTCTGGATAATTGGAACTGTATAGCTAGTTATGCTAAGGTCACCACAGTGGTCCTTCCCTAATCCAAATGTCCTACCCCTTCCTCTCTATCATCATGTTTTCAGGCTCCTGGGCCCCAAACACTAATGTACCACTCAATCCCAAAGGGCATGCAGTAGGTTTTCAGGCCAGAGTGTGAGGACGTCCTGGAGAGGAGGGTGGGCATGCTTAAAAGCCATTCCTTGTGGGTGGGTAGCCCTTAAAGATTTACACAGCAACATAGGTGCAGTAGCTTCCCAGCAATGGGTCAGGACAGTAAGCCTCAGGCTTGGCAGAATCAGGGAGAGACCACAGGCCTGCCTGAGTTCTTAGCCCACATGGCCACTTTTCCTAGAGTGGTGACCCTGGTGGCCCTGGGGTGAATGGAAGATGAGCTAAGGTTATAGGGATTCCAAACTGGTCCCAAGAGAAGGGTAAGGGGGAAAGCTTGGACTCTAAGAGCCCAAAGTTCCCACCCCCCATGATGTGCTGGTGCCGGGAGGAGATTCTCAAAGCCCAAGCAAACTAGGTCACCCAATATTCCCAGATCCGGAAGAACCCAGTCCCTCAAAACTTTGGTGGTGCTGAGGACAAGTCCTAACAGGGTCCATTTTAACCTTAGGAAAAGATTGGAAGGCGCAATGGCCAAGAATTCCCCTTTCCTCAAAAACATGGCCGAGATGGGGCTCCCTCCCCGCCCTGCCCTCGGAGTTCCCCCCTCACCCTCACTCAACCACTGGGCCCGCTGGAGGTTGGAGAAGTCCTCCTGAATCTGACCTTGGCTGTATGGTCCCCCGGCCCCTGGACTGTGGATTGGCTCGGTTCTGGCTCCCAGCTGGGCCCGCAAAGCCCGCTCTCCACTGGCTGCTTCTCCAGCTCTGAGCCAGGGCGGGCGGGGCTGGGGGGTGAAGAGGGAACGCGCACCAACTCCAGGGCGGGGCCGGGCGGAGTGGGGCGGGCTAGAAGCCCGCGCGCTGGGACCAGCCAAAGACCTCCGCGGGGACACCGGCGCTCAAGGTGAGACAGCGTGGGTTCTGCTGGGCTCAGGTGGGGGATGTCCCATCGGTGCCCAGGATACGACTAGTGTGGCCATGTGGGCGGAAAAGTGCAAGTCGGCCCCTACGATTGGGATGGGGTTGAGGAGAGGGTAGAAGACCGAAAGGGTGCGGGGCAGGCAGGCTCTCCCCAAATTCTTTCCACACTGTCGGGTCTGGGCTCTAACACCAAGGGTATCAGCCAATGTTCACCCACAGATCAGGCCAGGCGTTCAAAGGAAAGCACGACCCAGACTAAATCTCTCTAAGGGTCTGCGATAACACCTTGCCCCACAGTTTGGGGTGTGATCTCTGGAGGGGGGGTCTCACTGGGTGCGAACAGCACCCCATCAGAGCTGGACTGCATCACGAGGTTTGCCCTGGAGCTGCCCTGGGTGCTGGGTATGGGGGCAGGGAAGTGGTAGAGAAGGAAGGGTTGTAGGGATGGCTGTGCAGCGGGCAGACACTAGGAGAGCACAGTCCTAGCGCGCCAGTCCCTCCCCTGCGAGGCCGGGTGGGAGGCAACAATGCAAAGCTTCGGGCGCGGTCTGAGAAGTTTGGGAATGACTTGCAGAGTGGGGCAGGGAAGCACCCTGTGGTTTGTCAGGCCACAACTTGGTCTTTAATTGAGTTAGGAGATGAGTGGGGGCTGGAGGGGAGCCACGCCGCGAGAAAGGCGCTTTTGGTGACAGAACGTCTGGATCAGGTTCCTCCCTACTCTTACCCCCGGGAGCGCTGCGTGTGAGGTTCCACAGGAAAAGGTGAGCGACTCCGACTGCCACGCACGCACTATTTGGAAGAGGAGAAGGCAGGGAACCGTGGTCTGGGAGTGAATGGGGAAATTAGTGGCAGCTGGGATCTGTGCAGAACCCTTGGGTTTATAGGTCTTGAAGTGATGCTTGCGCACCCGCCCCTAGGGGCGCACTTCTTGAGTCCACCCAAACCAAATTCAGATCAAATGGCAGGGTTGTTTTTTTTTTCCTTTTTAAATTTTATTTTATTTGTTTATTGTTTTTTGTGGTTCTGAGGATTGAACCCAGTGCCTCACATGCTAGGAAAGCGCTCTACCCCTGAGGCACAACCACTCCCTCAACTGGGAGTTCTTAAAGGAGAAAGTCTGTAAGAAATTAAGGCAAGGAAAACCTCACAGGACCACGAAAGTCACAAGGTTTACAGACACTGAATCCCTAGCCTCTCTAAACTGGAGTCTGGATAGATTGGGTGCATGATTCTTACCCTGAGTTTCTTACCACATCAGCCTTTCCTTGGGAATTTTCCCAATCCACTTTTCAGATCTTGTTCTATTTCTCTACCTAATGCCTCCTGTAGTGTACTATCACCACCACCACCACACACACACACATTTCTTTTTTAAAAAATATTTTATTTTTTAGTTGTAGGTGGACAGATTATTTTATTTTTATGTGGTGCTCAGGATTGAACCCAGTGCCTCACGTATGCTAGGCAAGCATGCTACCACTGCGCCATAACCCCAGCCCCACATTTTTTTTATATATTTTTTTAAGTTGTCAATGGATCTTTATTTTATTTTTTTATATGCAGTGCTGAGAATTGAACCCAGTGCCTCACACATGCTAGGCAAGTGCTCTACCACTGAGCCCCAGCCCCAGCCCCAGCACACCCCCCCCCCACCTTTCTTAAGAGAAAAAATAGGATAGGAACTCCTAACAGGTCCCCTTAGCCAGCTAGAGCTACACATTTTTAGTGGGGTCTATCCCAACTAGAGCCATCAACCATCACATTCCAGGAGATATGCATTGCCAATCAGATCTCTTGGCAACTTCAGGCATGTCATTCACTCATTTTTAGAGAATTAGTAGTTCTTACTCTATGGATTCCAACAGATGGGCAGGGGGAAGACTTCAGGAAGAAGTCCCATCAAGCTCCAAGAAAGGTCACAGAGCACTAACAAAGCACATGACTTTGAATGATGAAACTGGAGCACACTAGACTGATTTTCTTCATGACTGTAACTTTGTCTTGTACCCACTATTCATACACATGCCCAAACCCCACTTCATCCTGTGATAGGTAAGGACTGTATAACTGTGTCTGAAATACAATTGAGCATGAGGAAAGACTTTAGTACCTAAGGGGAGTACAGGAAAGGAGAATGGTGCCCCCTCCCAAAGGGCAGTAATTGGCACATCCAAAAGTGAGAAAGTATCCCTTTTTTTTTTTTTTTTTTGGTACTAGGGATTGAACTCAGGGGCATTCGATCACTGAGTCACATCCCCAGCCCTATTTTGTGTTTTATGTAGAGACAGGGTCTCACTGAGTTGCTTAGTGCCTTACCATTGCTGAAGCTGGCTTATGAACTTGTGATTCTCCTGTCTCAGCCTCCCAAAGTGCTGGGATTTCAGGCGTGAGCCACGGCGCCTGGCTGAAAGTATCCCAATTTTATCACAGGGACCACTAATGGAATAACATAGATATCTGTGTTGCTGAGCATGTCAGTGTCTGGGTGCCTCCTTCTTGTGTCTGTGTCTCTGTTTATGTAAAGGTGTAGGTGTGTGTTTGAATCTTATGTCTGCTTAATTATAGCAGTACACACTATGGATATATAGCAGTCATGGTGGTGAGCTAGGGGAGAAGTGGGTTAAGTTAATATTGACATGAATTTTGCCAGATTGGAATCAATTTTACTGTCAGATCCTACTTGTGAGCCAAGGAGAAAGATGGTCCCAAGGGAATCTCAGACTTTGTAAGAAAAGCAGGAGGGCTGGGATTGTAGCTCAGTGGTAGAGGGCTTGCTTTGCATGCACGAGGCACTGGTTTGATCCTCAGCACCACATAAAAATAAATAAATAAACAAACAAATAAATAAATAAAGATATTGTGTCCATCTACAACTAAAAAAAATTTAAAAAAAAAAGAAAAGCAGGATTTCTGGGAGTAGAGGCTTTTCATTTCAGTCCTACCTCTTCACACAGGAGCCCTATAAACTTAATAAATAAACTCAAATTAGGATTGGAGTCATGAAATACTAACTTTAAATTGAAATATCTAAATTAAGGAGGGCCAGAACCAGAAGAGATTGAAGAGATAAATTTTATTCACCAACTGCCTTTTTGCTTTAGTCATCTTTAATAGGTATTTTGTAGAACTGGAAATAAGTTAACAATGTCCTTCTGTACTTTAGGTAGAGAAAACCTTTTGTTAATGTTTCTTTGAAGCATCATGTTGAGAGAGATGAGCCATTCTTGTAAAGTGTTTATACCATCTCATTAAAATAAGTGCAGGAATAATACTAATAAGCAACCCTGACTCAAATGCATTACATTATTATTTCTTACATTGCAAATATGTGTTTTTGACTTTTCTGTGTATAACATGAATTCTTTGCTGTCAACAACCTTGCCTTATCTTCCTTTCTCATTAACCAAGATGTTCTACATTTTATAGCCCTTCCTCTTATATCCTTTCATAAAAAATATAATGGTTTCCATCTAGGTGTTATAAATAAAAAAAATTCTTAGACTTATAAACATCTCCTTCAAATAAAGTTTCCTATCACATATTTTGCAAAACAATCAAATCCACAAATTCATTCATTCATTCATTCTTTCTTTCTTTCTTTCTTTTCTTTTCTTTTGGTATCAGGGATTGAACTCAGGGGTACTCGACCACTGAGCCACATCCCCAGCCCTATTTTGTGTTTTATGTAGAGACAGGATCTCACTGAGTTGCTTAGTGCCTCGCCTTTGCTGAGGCTGGCTTTGAACTCCCTTCTCCTATCTCATCCTCCCAATTAATCCACAAATTCTTAATCACTCATGGTCAGCTATAGTTGAAACTTATGTTTCAGAGTCAATTAAACATGAACACTTATGCTTGGGTCTTAGCTAGTTTTGGAGACGCCAACTATTGGAAGAGATTTTATTGAAAAATTTTTGAAATCACTAACAATTGAGAAAGTTAGTGAAATCCCTTCTTGTCAGCCCTTAGCCCTACATTGGTGAAAGGGTGGACTGAGAGTATCATGAGATGATGGAGCATAGCTCCCTCTTGTGTGAGAAATCAGAAGAAGGCTGTGAGAAGAACTCATTCATTCTTTTGATCCAGAGCTTGATTAGTATATGCTACTAATCTTTGCAGGAGATGCAAAGATGGAAAGATTAAGTCCCTGACCTCAAGATGATTAGACTCTAATGGGGAGACATTGTTCAAGCAATTAGGGTACACTGTAATTATTTTGACCATGGAGATAGGCTCCAAATGCACTTAGAATGTTAGAATAGGGAACATCCCTATAGGCCCAGTGGCATTAGAGAAAACATCACAGAGGAGGTAAAACAAGCTGAGACTTGACAGGTGAAAGGTGTTTGCCAAGGAAGTGAGAGCATTCTGGGCAGAGGAAATGCATATACAAAGGCAGGAAGTCTTGAAAGAGCACGCCAGATCCAGGGAGAGGTGAGTAGTTCAAAATGGCTATAGATTAAGCTGGGCAAAGGATGGAGACGGAGAGATGAGTGAGTGTGGGTTTGGGGTGGGGATGATGGCCAGATCACAGGGCACTTTATATGTGACAGTGAGATTAGATTTTACCCAGAGAAGAAAAATGATTATATTTACTTACTAGAAAAATTATTCTGAGCCAGGAGCAGTGGTGCACACCTGTAATCCTAGTGGCTCTGGGAGGCTGAGGCAGGAGGATTAAGGGTTCAAAGCCAGCCTCAACAACTTAGTGAGGTGCTAAGCAACTCAGTGATACTCTGTCTCTAAATAAAATACAAAAAGGGCTGGGGATGTAGCTCAGTGGTTAAGTGCCCCTGAGTTCATTCCCCAGTATCAAAAAAATAAAAAATAAAGATAAAAATTATTTTGGTACCAGGCAGAGGACATGACTAAATTAGGGCAAAGGCAGTAGGGAAGGCAATGCATGGATATCTCGAGAATATTTATAAAGTAAGATGATCCTGGTTCTAGCTTATTTGATTAATGAATGGTGATGCTGCCAAAGAAACAAAGCAAATAGAATAAACACCCAGGTAGAGATGGTGAATTCTATTTGGGTCCTGTTAAATTTGAGGCAGTAAAGAAACATCCAAGTGAAAATATCCATGAAATAGTTGGCCCTTTTGAGTATGGAAGAGAGACATTTGAGAACTATCAGACAGCTGGGCACGGTGGCACATGCCTGTAATACCAGCAGCTCCGGAGGCTGAGGCAGGAGAATCATAAGTTCAAAGCCAGCCTCAGCAAAAGTGAGGCACTAAGCAACTCAGTGAGACCCTGTCTCTAAATAAAATACAAAATAGGGATGGGGATGTGGCTCAGTGGTTGAGTGTCCCTGAGTTCAATCCCCAGTACCTAAATAAATAAATAAAAATTGAGAACTGTCAGCCATGGGAATGGGTGAGATTGCCCACTAAATAGTGCTAAAAGAAGAGGACCAAGACAGAATCCTGGAGAGCATAAACATTTAATGGGGAGGAAGAAGAACTAACAGAGGAGCCAAGAGAGGAATGGCCAAAGAGAGGAGGCAGAGGCAAACATGGTGTCATAGAGATCCAAGGAGTAAGAGTATGAGGAGAGATGGTGTGTTCTGCAGAGTCAACAGAAAGTTCAAGAAGGATGCAAAGTGAGAACTTCCTTTTGAATTTATCACTTAGTAACCTAATGGAAAGGCAAGGATGACAAAAAGATTGCAATAGGTTGAAGAGGTCAGACAGTGGAGATACCAACATATGCCATCCTTTCAAAAAGCCTACTGTGGAAGGAATAACATGGTAGCTGAGGGGAACCCAGAAGGCAAAGAGAGATTTCTTTGTTTTTCTTGAAATGGAAGATATTTGAGCATATCTTTGGGAGAAGCAGATGACAGAGAAAGACAAACTAGAAAGTTATGAAGGGGAGAGGGAATAATTGATGATCAAGTGGTGGAGAAAGTAAGTAGGAATTGGGAGAGCCCAGGAGGATGGATTTTTTTTTTTTAATCTGCACCATCTTTTACCCTTATGCCCTCACTTGATAGTAAATATGGCTCTTTTTATGCTCTGTGATCTTTATGCTTGTGCTATAGGCCTGGAGGAAATAAAGGAGAATTATATTTTTTAAGACAATCCTAGAAGAAATAGAGAAGCCTCAAGGATAATGGTGGCATTGATTTAGAGGACAAGGGGATTAGGAAAGGAGAATGGGACAGCAGAGACTGATTGCCAGTGCCCTAATCCTGTCACAGCCAAAAGAGGGGGAGAGGGATGACTAAGGGACAACAGAATGTCAGTATGGTGGAGTCTGCTAAGGCACAAAAGGTAAGCTTGAGAGATGAGGGATCTGATCTGGTTTCTTTCTTGCTTCATCTCCAGTATCAAGAATAGTGCTGGGGGCTGGGGCTGTGGATCAGTGGTAGAGCGCTTGCCTAGCATGTGTGAGGCACTGGGTTCGATCCTCAGCACCACATACAAATAATAAATGAATAAAATAAAGATCCATCAACAACTAAAAAAAATTAAAAAAAAAAAAGAATAGTGCTGGTGCATAGAGAGCTCTCAGTAAATGTCTACTGTTTTTGCACAGCATTGGCTCCTCCACTAACCCCCACCACAATGGCTGTGTTTGGACACACATTCCCCTTCTATGCTGACCCCAAGCCAAACTTCCCAATGGACACCACCCTGGCTGTCATCATCACTATCTTTCTGACTGCACTGGTCACCTTTATCATCATCCTGCCTGGCATTCGGGGCAAGACGGTAAGAAACAAATGCAGCCCTGGAGACCCCACCCCAGAGAGACCTCATCCTCAGAATAAGGGATCCAGACAGTCTATATCCAGACTCAGACCTATTATGTATCAGACACTCTGATCTCAATTGACCAAATGGCTTCAGTTGTAGAATCCCTCCCCTCCCCCAAGTGTGCAAAGAGGGAGGGTGGACTTGGAAGGAGGGCACTGCTTACTAAACCCACCCACCCTGTGACTCAGAGGCTGTTCTGGCTGCTGCGGGTGGTGACCAGCTTATTCATCGGGGCTGTGATCCTGGGTGAGTGCCAAGCACCGCTGACTTGGGCAGCTGCCTCTATCCTGTGAAGTTCCCTTAGCAACCTGCTTCTTCTCTCCTGATATCTCTACAGAAGCCTCCAGAGCCTGTCCACACCCCTTCTCTCACCATGGCCTCATCCCCTTAATCTTACCCTTACCCTTGCCCACTTAGGTGCCAGGCAGGAAACCCTGCTGGATATATCTCCTCAACCTTTTTTTTTTTTTCATTTACAATGAACATGGGCGGAAGGCTTGTAAGGACAGGAGCAAATAAAACAGGGGAGGGCCGCTTGCTTAACTTTGGTGATTAGGTAAAAAGAAGAGATAGAAGTTCCCTGTGTTAAATTTATCTGTGTCCACCTGTCAAGATTTAGGTTAATGCTTCCTCCCCCAGCTGCCTGAGTAACTGTCTTTAAATGTGGGTGGGGAAAAGCAGAATGTGAGCACAGGAAGTCTTAGATTCTGACCCATTTATTTTCTGACCCATTTATTCATCCTACATCAATGGCTGGCAGGCTGTGAACCAGATCCCAGGCAAGTTAAAGGGTATACAACTGTGACCAATAGTGACGAGGACCTCTTGTAGCTTTCCTTTTAACTACCCCAATAATGCCCAGGCCTCCCTGAGTTTTCATATGTCTAACTCCCCAACCTCAGCTGTGAATTTCAGTTCTGAGTGGTCTGTGGGCCAGGTCAGCACCCACACAACATACAAAGCCTTCAGTCCCGAGTGGATCAGCGCTGACATTGGGCTGCAGGTCGGGCTAGGAGGAGTCAACATTACACTCACAGGTGAGGGAGAGCTCTTATCTGGGAAGGAGGGGAAAGGATCTGCTCTGTGCCTTTGACATGGATCTATTTTGGTATGGTCCAAAGAACTATAGCATGCCTGGCACTGGGTCTAGGAGGTGCTGTGTCTATGGCACTGGGTCTAGGAGGTGCTGGGTCTATGGGTGCTGTAGCATGGTGGATTCAGAGGTGTCTTCTCTCAGTTGAGATCAGATCCTGTTCTTCTGCCCAGTGAGGGTGAGCTGCTACCCAGGCAAGTACCCTACTTGAGATCTTGGGTCCCTGCTGAACACAGCTGCCCTATTCCATAGGGACCCCGGTGCAGCAGCTAAATGAGACCATCAATTACAATGAGAAGTTCACTTGGCGCCTGGGTGAGAACTATGCTGAGGAGTATGCAAAGGCACTGGAGAAGGGGCTGCCAGATCCTGTGCTCTACCTTGCTGAGAAGTTCACCCCTCGTAGCCCATGTGGCCTGTACCACCGGTACCGCTTGGCAGGACACTATGCCTCAGCCATGCTGTGGTGAGCATGGGAAGGGGATGGGATGGGGTCCCTACTGGCCTAGACCCAGAAATAAGGTTTCTACCCATCTCTTCTCCACTCATGTGGATATCCCATGTGGGATGGGCTGACTTCAGTCACCCTGGTGCCTGGTTGGGAAACCCATGGGCAGAAATGCCTGCTTCACATGTTTGGGGCATCGTTGGGTCCCTAGGCCTTCACCTTGTCCCCTCTAGCCTTGCCACCAGGTTTAGGTGCCAGGGCTAGTCCTCAGTGGGTTCTGGCTTTCCAGGGTGGCATTCCTCTGCTGGCTACTGGCCAATGTGATGCTGTCCATGCCTGTGCTGGTCTATGGTGGGCACATGCTGCTGGCCACAGGCATCTTCCAGCTGTTTGCCCTGCTCTTCTTCTCCACGGCCACATCACTCACTTCACCTTGTCCCTTGCACCTGGGCACTGCTGTGCTGCATACTCACCACGGAACTGCATTCTGGATCACACTGACCACAGGTAAGACCCTTCCCCACTAACGACAGACAGTGGAGGGCCTAGGAAGGAGCCAGGGACCATAATGTTGATGGATTTGAGGGTCCTTTTCTAGGGGACAAAATGGTCTTGCCCTCTTTCATTCTCATCCCTCTTATGTCCCTCATCTCCTGGGTTTCTTTCCCCAATGCCACTTCCTCTCCCCCTTCACATATGCTCCTTCCCCTGTGTCTTCTGTCTCTGTCATGTCCCTCATCCCCTAACTCTCTCTACCTAGCTCTTTCCCAAATATTCCAACCCCATGTCTCCCTCCACTTTCCCCCAAACACACTTCTCTGTGTCCCTAATTCTTAGAACCCTTGTATGTCCCTACTTCACACAACCCTAAATTGTCCCATCATGCAGTTTTATTCCCTCCTATCCCACTGCATCTACCCCATCATGCCCTTCCTCATGCCTCCTCTTCTGCTCACTTTCACCATCATTTCTCTTGTCTTTGTTTTCAGAGTTCCTCTTCTCTCTCACTCTCTCTCTCTCTCTCCAGGAATACAACTAAAAGAGCACTGGACTTGGAGTCTAGAAACTCCAGGACAACAGACTCACAATATACATAAGACCCTAAGCATGTGACCTCTCAGAGCCCAAGTTGCCCTGAAGGAGGGCTCCAGGCCTCCTTAGAGTTGCTCTGATGTTCCTGGGAGAAGATGTCCTTGGGAGGGTGTTACTAGCACTAAGGCAAGGCACCTGTTTCTCTCACCCTCAGGACTGCTGTGTTTGCTGCTGGGCCTGGTCATGGCAGTGGCCCACAGGATGCAGCCCCACAGGCTGAAGGTTTTCTTCAACCAGAGTGCAGAGGAGGACCACATGCTGGAGTGGAGTCCTGAGGAAGGAGGGCTCCTGAGTCCCCGCTACAGGTCCATGGCAGAGAGTCCTGAGCCCCAGGACATTCCTCTGTCAGAGGCTTCCTCTGAGGCATGCTGTAAGGAAGAGCACCCTGAAGAGACCAACTGTGCTTTATAATACTCCTCTCCTCTGGGGGCCACCTGGACTTCCAACCTGGCTCCAGACCTCATTGGTGCCCCACAAAATCACAGAACTACTCTCAGAATGGATTGTGTCAGATCCCAAGCTCTCATCTGCAGGTGGAGTATGAAAAGGAGCCTCTACCTATTGATGTTTTTTAAAATAATGAACAAAAAGTCCTAAAGGGCTAAAGAGATGCTGGGCCTATACACACTGTTGCCATGGTAAGACCAATCAGGGACAGCCCCTATTTCTGCACAGCCTTTGCTGGATGCTTCACCTCTTCAAGGTGCCATGAATTGCAACCCACCTTCACTCATAAGGAATGTGTAGGGAGGGACAGGAGTTATAGTGTCATTCTCCTAGGGACCCCTTCATCCTTGGTTCCTATTTTTTTTTTTTTTTTTTGTCTTTCTTTCTTCTTTTTTTCTGGGTCCTTTTTGTTCTTCTTTTACTTTCCTGGCTTGTGTGGCCTCTTGATCTGCATTAGAAGGAAGAGGCCAAACATCTGATCCCACTTTTAATATTAACCAGCTGTGCCACATTCTTCTTGAGCTTCAGTTCTCAAATATGCTAAGAGAGATTGTAGGGTTTACTAAGGACCTTTTAAAAAAACAATCCCAGGATTTATGTTTTTATGCTTTGCTGGCACTTACTTTGGTACTCAGATACCACCCCAAAAGAAACCAATGGTAAGAGTTAATGAAGAAACTCCAAACTCCTATTCCCTCCCAGTCCAGGTGGGAAGCAAAGGGGAATCCAGGTGGGAGCATGACTGGCCTGGTTTCTGAGACCTACCACCCACTTTGGGTGGCTCAGGAGGACGCTGGTGTGGGTCGGTTCCCGTTTGGCCTCACTAGAGGGCGCCCCTCTTCCAAAACCTAGCGTGGGTTGCTACTCTGGTTTCTCCAGTCCGAGAGAATCCGGTTTAGCAGCACCGCAGAGAGCGCAGTGCTAAGCAGGCGCCAGCCAAGCAAAGCCTACTCAGGGCTTGTCCTCCAAAAGCACAGAGAAACCATGCAAATTAATGAAGAAAGAGGTGTTTTTTAAAATATTTTTTTAGACATTGATGGGCCTTTATTTTATTCATTTATTTATATGTGGTGCTGAGAATCGAACCCAGTGCCTCACACATGCTAGGCAAGCGCTCTGCCACTGAGACACAACCCCAGCCCAGAGATTTTTTTTTTAAAAAAAGTTTATTTACAGCTCATTCCGGAGACTCATTTCCTAGTGCATGCGGCACCTCTAAGGCCGCCCTTCTTTCTCTCCGCACCACAGCTCACGGCCCACATCTGGTGGGCACTACCTCCCTGCAAGATTCCAAGGTGGGTTAGGAGTCTGGAGTTGAGTTCCTTTCATAGGTTAGTAGTGATATTTAAGTCTGGGGCCCCGAACTGCTTATGCAATGGATTGTTGAAGACAAGAGGCGGACGCCCTCGTCTACTGCAGTCCCTGACGCTTTGGTCCAAAAAGATGCGAAGAGTGCTGGGTCCAGCGTAGTGGAGAATCACCACCGCTCCTCCAAGGAGGAGGCACAGGATGCCTGCAAGATGAGGACCGGAAAAAAAAAAAAAAAGTAGTGGAGGTGGGTGATCAGGGCTCCAGGTCAGAACTAGCCTCTCCCAGTTCATCTTTTGAGGCCCACCCTTCGAGCTGCAAACACAAGTGTGTGCACACACACACACACACACACACACACAACCGCAGGAAGACCTCTGCACTGTACTGTTTGCACAGTGCAAGGGTTCTCACGCAAGATACTGAACCCTTCAGAATTCCCTATTCTCATCTGTAACAGCCTGTCTCTGAGAACTAGTAAGAGGAGCAAATTAAATAATACATGTGAACTTATTTTGTAAATTGGAAAGCACCCACACAGCATCAATCCGGTCCCAACTCCCAGTTGCCCCGCGCGCCGTCCCCTTAATCCTCACCGGTTGCCAGCGTGACCCAAAAGGCGGCGCCATAGTGAGGCGTAAGTGTAGATGAGCCCAGGCGGAACCTGCAGAGTCGCACGCTGGAGACCGAGGCGAAGGCGAAGATAGCGAAGAGCGTGAAGGCGCCGGTGGTCAGGAGCGCCAGGCCTCCGTAAAGTGGGGCAGGCATGGAAAGCAACACGTTGGAGAGGATCCAGAAGCAGAACGCTACCCTGCAGGGGAGCAGGGAGGCCGGGCAGTGAGCGGGATTTCCCCAGCTCTCCAGGATTCCCTAGTGCCCTGGCAACACAGTGAAAGCCCGGGCCTTGGATGTCATAGTTGCAGGGGAATCCCCGGGCTAGGGCGGGTTCGCCAGCTCTGGGCCTTGTCTTGGTCTTTCCTCATTCTCATGGTTTGTGTGGACCTGGAGACTTTCTGTTCCGCGATGTTGTATCTCCAGCCCCAAGTGTGCCTCGGAGGCCTCTATCCTTCGGTTCGCACGCATCCCCACCCCACTCCACCTCACCCTACTCAGGACTTTAGTTCCAGCGCTCACCAGAGCGTAGCCGCGGCATAGTGTCCTGCCAGGTGGTACTGGTGGTACAGCCCGCAAGGGCTGCTGGGTGTAAACTTCTCCGCCAAGTATAACACTGGGTCTGGCAACCCCTTCTCCAGCGCATCCACGTACTCCTTGGTGTAGTCTTCGTCCAGACGCCAGGTGAACTGCTCGTTGTAGTCAATTGTCTCATTTAGCTGCTGCACTGGGGTCCCTGTAGGGAGCAGCAGGATTATGGGGCTGTGCAAGACCAAGAACCTGGAGATTCAGATAGGGAAGTAGGGGCGGGGCGCCTGTGGAGGGGTAGAAATGGGTTTAGTGCTTATTAGGAAAATTCAAACCCATGAAGACCAATTGCTTTCCAAGCCTGAGGGATGTGAGAGGTCCTTCCATCTACCCTTGGCACACGCCCCCAACCATGGCTATCTCCCAGCCCCATCAATTCACTTTGCCCCAACCTCTTCACCTGTGAGTGTAATATTAATGCCCACGAGGCCCACGTGCAGACCAACATGGGCTTGAACACGGGCCACACTGAAGGCTTTGTAGGATGTGTTGGTCCACACTCTACCCACGAACCATTCTCCACTGAAGTGCACAGCTGTGGGGAGACATGGTAGGGGAGAGGAAAGCTGAAAAGAGGAAATAGGAGAGGGGCGATGGGAGGTGGGACTCTGAGGACATGGGGGTCAAGGGGCCCAATGGGGTTGCATGGTGAGGGCAAAAAAGTGGGAATTAGAAGGAGCTGGAAAATGGGAAGAGGGAGCAGAAAACCAACCCATTCCCCATCTTCCCAGGTACCCTCTGCCCACCTCCTTCCTTGTACCAGTTTCTCCCCTCATGGGCTGCACCACACACTCACCCACAATTTCTGCACCTATGAACAGACTGAGAAGAACTCTCACCAACCAGAACCAGCGCTGCAGGAACAGACACTCAGGTCAGGCCTGGGCGCTGCCTTACCAGTTTCAAAGACCTCCCTTGACCTCACTCCACCTCAATCTTAGTTACATTCTTGACCTTTTGAAGCTGATGTCAGACTTGCCTTTCCTGTAAGTCCCTCTGGGCCATTGATACTTCTGATGTTTTTTGGCCATGTGCTTCCACCTCCCTAGCCCCATTTCTGGGCCCAACTTGCCTGGCACTCTTCAGTCACCTTCACTCCCCCAACTGTCTGGAGCCTGGTCTCCGCCCACCTCCTAGTCTAGTCACTTCCGTGGCCCTCAGTGAGTCCAGAAGTGCTAGGCAGGCAGGGGTCACCTCTCCCAGAAGAGGGAGGCCCCAGGGCATGGTGGCCAAGTAGAGGAGGTGGAAATACAGATATTTCAAATACAGTTCCCTGGGAAACCAACAAATATCCAGACAAAGAAAGACTGGGACCTTCCAGACTTGAAAAATGCACAATCTGGGTTCTGGGGGAGGGGAGGGTCTAAGGAAATGTCCCCAGATGCTACAAATCGGAATCCTGTGTAGGATCCCCTGAGTCCATCTTAACACAAAGGAGAAACAACAGTCTGAGCTGCTAGTGTTTGTCCTTTTGGCCCAAAGGTCATTACCCAGAGGACAGTATAAGAGTGCAGCTGCAATCCAAGAAGAGGTAGGCAGCCCTGGGAGACTGTGAAGCCTACAGTCAACTCCAGGATTAATAGACTGGGTGCCCACTCTCTGCAGCACCCTTCTAAATGATCTTGCTGGAGTCCTTTTCCAAGATGTCATGGACAGGGAGCTCTCCTTACCTTGAGAAAGAAGTGCTTGCTGCACCAGACTTTTGAATTTGCTCCACCTAACCCTCAGCTTGACCATTCATAGAGACCCTTTCACAATCTTATCTGTCCTCTGTCTCCAAGAGATAAGATGCCCACGACAGACCCCCACCTCAATCCCTGACCTGATCTTGCAGCACCCATTTACCGAGTGGCCACGGATCCCAGGCAAGATGAGCAGGAAGCTGGCGGCCAAGGCCAAGAATACCAGAATGACTATGAGCAGCGGGACGCTGAAGCCCGCGGCATGCCGCTGCTGCGGGTAAAAAGGCAGTACACCGTTCCACAAAGTCATCTTGCAGGCAGGTCCAGCACTTCACGCCGACTGGTGGGCAGGCGAGTTAGGGCTACTTCAGAGTAGGAGGGTCAGGTTTGAGCTCCGCGCTCCCTCCCCGCTAAGGAAGCACAGAAGCAGGCTGTCCTGAAGCGCTCATGGGTTAGCCAATAAGCGGATTTATTTGCCACTGCAAGTTATTTTCCTAGCTCTGTGGTGTTCGCGCTGTGCTTGGAAGTCGAGCAGGACCTAGGCCCCTTTTATAGGGGCGTGGGCAGGATGCAGCGTAGTGTTCTACACCTGCTGTAGGGTCTGCGCGGGAAGAGGTCATGCAAATGAGGGGTGGGGTCATTATGCAAATCATGCGAGCGCCGCCTCCACAACTGGAGGGCGAGCCCCAGATCCAGAGACTCACACCTTTTGCTGGTCTGGCCTGAGCTGACACCCAAGGAGAAGTGAGACTGAGGGCTCCGAACCAGGGCGAAGAGCGCGCTGCGGGGAAGGCTGAAGATCCGGAGAGCTGAGGTAATGGACTGAAGACAGGAAGCAGAGTAGAGAAAGATTCCAAGAGGAAATAAAACGTCTGCACCCCACGGGGGCACTAAACTAGAGGTTGGGACCACCTCTAGCTCTCATCCTTCGTTGCAGAGGCAGTGGGAGAGCTATTGTTCCCGGGCTCCCAGCTCATTAGCCTCTTTCCCTTCCGTACCACCTCCTGGAGAAGCATTATGGGGGATTCCAGTCTTTGAGTCAGGGCTCTGAGAGGTTGGGTTGTTCTGCCTGTAACTAACATACCCCAGAGGACTCGTACCCAGGTGGTTTCTGAGGTTGAGGTTAGCTCCTCGATGGGGTGAGAAGGTGGAGAACAACCCCAGTGCCTTCATAGTTCCAAGTTATTCTGTAAAGAACGCGGGTCCTCCTTGATGCTTCTAGCAGTTTTGCTCCAGAAGTAGAAACTGTAGGAGCTCCTGCAGTATCTGCTGTAGGAGAGTGAGTGCCCCTCACATACCACTTTCCATTCTTAGGCTGCAGGGTCAGTATGCTCCCAGCAAGACCAGAGGCACTGGTGCTCCTGGGAGCTCTGCTAACTGGGCTCCTGGATCCTGCCGGTAAGTATCAGATGTCTCTAGCTGCGAGGTGTTACCCAGCGGGGTGTGAGAAGGAAGAAGTGCAAGCAAAGCGGCTTCTGGTAGCTGGACGATGGAGTCAGATCTCCGTACAGGCCACCTGGATGGGATACCCAGGGAGGCGTCGACATTGCAGATACCATCCCTTGAATCGCGTTGAGGCTCTTGGAGACGTGGGGAAAGTGGCCAAGCCTGTCGGGTCCTGGAGAGGTAACTGGAAAGTTAGTGCTGAGAACGCTCTCTGCGCCCACAGGCGGCCAGGACGCACACTCACTGCCCTGGGAAGTGCAGCGCTTTGATGGTTGGTTCAACAATCTGAGGCACCACCAGCGTGGCGCTGCTGGTAAGTCCTGGGGTCCACGTGGGCGGAGCGCAGGGGCGCAGCAGCCCCTGTGAGAAAA
>PVHX01025418.1:0-22408 GCA_004024805.1 Geosciurus inauris | reverse complement strand
GATGTTTAATATGAAGAATGTAATCTGCTTATAATTTTGTGCAAAGTTAGAAAAATTATGATTGTAATATTTTTTTTTCTATTTGCCTCAACAAATATTTTCAGTGAATAGTGTGTACAGCTTCTGAAAATTTGTTTTTTTTCTGTTATGTTTGATAACATGTATTTAAATGCAACTTTTGAGAAAAATAAATAAAAATTAAAATTAAAAAAAATAAATAAAATAAAAAGGCTTCATGAGCTGGGTACAGTCCCACCAACTCTGGAGGCTGAGACAGAAGTATCACAAGTTCAAGGCCAGCCTTAGCAAGAACCTCTCTCAAAATAAAAATAAAAGTTACTGGGGATATAGCTCAGGGCTCAATCCCCAGAACTGGCTGCGGTTGTTGGAGGGAAGGCTTCATGTATTTGGCTACCTTGATCTTCTGCCTGGTGAGGGCACAGCATTCCTCATCTCCAGGGAATACAGTAACAAGGTCCCATCTTGGAAGCAGGCAACAGTGCTCACCAGACAACTGAAACTATTGGCATCTCAATCATGGAACTCCCAACCTCCAGAACTTTGAGAAAAAAATAAATATTCTTTACAAGTTAGTTGCTGGGCGTGGTGGCGCAAGCCTGTAATCCCAGCACTTAGGGAGGCTGAGACAGGAGAATTGCGAGTTCAAGCCAGCCTCAGCAGTGGTGAGGCACTAAGCAACTCAGTGAGACCCTGTCTCTACATAAAACACAAAAATAGGGCTGGGGATGTGGCTCAGTGGTCCAGTGCCCCTGAGTTCAATCTCCAGTACAAAAAAAAAAAACACCAAGTTACTCAGTCAACAGTATTTTGTTATAGTAGTATAAATGGACTAATAAAATTATATTCTTTATTTTTTGTTTAACAAAAAACATGTAAGTTTTTGTATATTATTCCTATTATAAATGAAAATATTGCATTGAATTTAATAAAATAATTTACATGATCATTTTCCTATTGTTAGACATTTAGGTTATTTCCTACATTCTATTCAACAATTCAATCATTCCATCCATCCATTTAACAAACATGTATTGGTCTCTTGCCATATGCCAGGCACTGTTCTATGTTTGGGAGACAAAAATATAAACAAGACAAGCAAGAACCCTGCTTTCATTCTAGTGGGGGAAAGCTGACAGATAATAAACAAGAAAATTAGTTAAACATTATAATTTCTATGAAGGAAACAAAAAGATTGGGTTTGGAGACTTCTCTGAGAAGGTAGCCATGTGAGCCAAAACCTGGAATAAGAGTGTTCTCTCTTGCCAGCCATGGATATGCTTGAGTTTTCCAGGCAGATAAAAAGAGCATGTGAAAAGCCTGAATTAGGAACAAACTTGGTGATTTTGAGGAAAAGAAAGAAAACACCAATAAGTTGGAATGCAGTCGAATTCATAGGAACTTTGCACTAGATGAGAATAGAGAGGTGGGCAGGATCTTAGACTTGTTGGAAGGCAGGTTTGAAATTATTCTACTGCAGAAAATGGCTGTTGGAGAATTTGAGGCAATGGAGCAATAAGTAAACACAACAGATTAAATGCCACCACATCTCCCTTCTTTTTTATAACAGTTGTTAATATACTGCATCAGTGCTTGTACAGAGGAGACCCATTCGAACTCTGAAATAATTTCAGGCTTAATTGGGTTAAAACCAATTTGATCACATGTTGTTCCCTCACTTTAGCTGATAATCCCATTCTTCAACTAATTTATACCATCTGGCTGATCACCTATTCTTGATGCCAGAGTTGGCTTATTTTCCCTATATTCTCTCTCTCCAACACACACACACATTTTAATTAGTATCATACATTTGTGGAATACTGAACAAAGGGAGTTTGATTCCTTCTGTAAAATTGTAAGGGGAAAACATACATGGATGGTAATAAAGAGCATATTGATAAGTAAGTGTTGAACAGAATATTTTCAAAAGGAAATCACATATTGCTCTTCTGACCAGGTAGAGGAATTAAGGGTATATTGTGCATATGGTCTAATGCACAATTGTGCATATGGTCTAATACAAGGTAGGACATTTGTGTGTTCTTTTTATAAATTATTTAGCTAATGTCATGTGGTAAAGTGAATATGTGGGATTTCAAGAGATACCTGGATTAATGAAGGGAGGAGGCTGGAGGATTTAGGGTAGGGTATTTTAAATCAAAGTTATAGATTTTGGAAAGGTTCAATTGTGGGCACAGGTTACAAAGATAAAGGAGATAAATAAATGCATTTTTTCTAAGAGAGAAGATAGATGATGAATAGAAGTAAATGGAAAGGAACAAGCTGTCTTAAGTGGCCTGTAAGTGGATTTGAAGCCATTTGGACCTAATCTTTTAAACAAAAGTAACTTTCTGCCTGTTTGTTACTATACTATTGAAAACAGCTGGATGGATATTAAACAATTCAACAGAATTGGGATAGTGTGATTTAAAATGTAGGCTGGAATTTATCTCATTTAAAATGTTGATTAGTTTGGTTCAAAAATTTATATTTTCTATCTCAGCCTATATGGATAGAAGAGGTTTCCAAGCATTCATATTATTTGCATTTAATTTTTGTTGTTGTTGTGGATACTTTCAAGAAATCAGACTTAACAAAATGCCATTTTAAAGATGAACAAATCTGAGTTGGCAAAAACTAAACCAAATGAGAATTTTGAGAATCTGAAACTCATTCTGAAGGGAATAATCACTTAGGGATATACAAGGAAGAAAGGCAGTTTTGAGGGCAAATGAGAGTTATATGATGTGAAGATCATTTGGTAGTTGATTGGAAAGGCAGGGTGCTTTTCTAAGGGCAACTAAGCATGACACTGAACCTGCGGAGTGTCTGACCACCCAAAATGCAAGGCAGGATCCTCTACTAGAGTAAACAGTGTTCCACTGAAAAGCTATGACTTTACTGAAAGGGAGAGCCTATTCTTTACCAAAGAGTAGACTCACATTCAACATGAAGAGATATGTGGCTGCTACAACTCAGAGATCCTCCTCACAGTGTTGAGACACAGTGGCAGAGAAAGCAGTGAAGTCAAAGAGAAGTCTTACAGAATACCACATCATATAATGCCTGAAATGTGTCACCATTGTCAAGCTCTAAAAGGGAAAGGTCAGCCTAAAGACAGAATGGTTAAGATCATACTGAGATCAGTTCCCGAGTCCTCAGGTCCCCATGAGAATTTAATTAGAAGAACAACATCTGGAATCCATCCAGCACTAGGTATTACTACAGCATATTTCAAAAGGGTATGGTAAAATAGAAAATTAATTCCCCCAAATTCCACTAATTCTTTTGGATGACCTCTTTGCATAAAAAGATCCTCAATTCCTAATGAGTATCTCTAGGAATATTCATAAATCACAAGGACAGACATTTTGAATTGTAGGCATTGACTTTCAATTGAATTAACTGTCACCCAGACAACTTTTTATAGCATGTTATAGAGTGAGTGGAAATGAGAATAGGAACATGGTCTTAAAAGTGAGCTGTACAACAATTGCAGAAAATCATTACAAGTCCACTTTTTTTTTTTACTGTTCCTATGAACTTCTATGGAATGCTGGTTTATAAGTCTCTTAAGCAGTGCCCAGTAGTATGGTTGATCATCAATATAATGAAAAGTCATTATGAACAATTAAAACAGAGGAATCCAAAATAAAAGCCACAGACATGTCTTATGGCAGTGGCACAGTGGTTGTGTGTGTGCAGGATTTGATTGTAGAGATAACAAACGGAGAATTGGACTGGACCAAAACTCTGATTGTTTTATTCAACTGTGTACTCACCTTTTGACTGATCTACACTTTATTTTCCCAGCGTGCCATTGAGACATATGAGACATTATCAAAGTTAATAAAGATATGGCAGGTTTTCAATTAGAGCATTAAGAGAATAGCTTGTCCAGCTAATAAATTTTGGGGAGTATTCTAAAATAGAATTTTCTAAACTGCTCTGCCAAAACAAACAAAAAAACCCAGTGTCTCATAAGATATAAATATGTGACCCATAATGAAAGGATTTTTCTTCAGGTTAGTTGGGAACAATGGGTAAAATAAAGGTGAACAGTTTATTTTTACTGCTACTAGTATGCTAATATGTATATAAGGATCTAAGGGAGGAAGGCAGTATTTAGTGTTCCCCAAGCTGCTTTGGCTATTGGTACCAGGGATTGAAATCAGGGTACTGGACCACTGAGTCATATTCCCAGCCCTGTTTTGTGTTTTATGTAGAGATAGGATCTCCCTGAGTTGCTTAGTGCCTCACCATTGCTGAGGCTGGCTTTGAACTCGTGATTCTCCTGTCTCAGCCTCCCAAAGTGCTGGGATTACAGGTGTGCACCACTACGCCTGGCCAATCTATTCATATCTTTTGTTATCCTAGAGTTCCAAAGAACAAAGTTTGGGAAAAGCTACTCTGTAAACATACATTCAAGATCTCAGAATAATATCATATCAGAGGCTGGCGTTTGGGAAATTACTTCAACAACTATCCAATTAGCCATTGGTCATTTCTGCAAGTTTATTTCATGTCAAACACGATTCAACTATCAAGCATTTCCATGAGATACCTAGAAAATACACTATTAATTATTATAGTTCTTATCTTTCAAGTGGCTAGAAGTCACTCCTGTTACATAAGAATATATTTTCATTGATTTCTTTCCTTTCTTCAAAGGAAACCACACAGGGTACCTTATGAAAATGTGTATCAAGCTTATTTTTCAGTTTTATGCATAATTGGTCTTCCCCTATCATCCCAGCTTCTAGCATTTCTTATACTTGGAGCTTTAACAGCCATAATGATAACACAGAAAACTTGTGGCTAACTTGCATAATAAATCATCCTCTCATCAACAGTATTCTGGCATTTAGAAAAATTAAAATTTTGCTCAATACAGCTTTGTAGCTTCCACAGGAACAAGGATCATATTAACACATGTTATGTTTTTGATATTAGGTGTCTCCCAAAAGCTCATGTGTGAGACAATGCAAGAAAATTTAGAGGTGAAATGATTAAGAGCCTTATTTTAATCAGCTCATTGATCTGCTAATAAGGATTAACTGGGTGTTAACTATAGGCAGGCGAAGTGTGGCTGGAGGAGGTGGGTTAGTGTGGGCATGCCTTTGGGGTATATATTTTGTCAGTGGTGAGGGGAGTCTCTCTGCTTCTTGGTGGCCATGCCCTGAGCCTCCTTCCTCCATGATGTTCTGCCACACCTTGGGCACAAAGCAATGGAGTCAGCAATCTATGGACTGAGACCTCTGAAACTGTGAGACCCATATAAATTTTTCCTCCTCTAAAATTGTTCTTGTCAGACCTTTTTGTCTCAGCAGTGAAAAAGCTGACTAAAACAGCACATTTGCAGGTGTGGACATGAACTACTTTTTGTCTTTGTGAGGAAAGAAGGGACCCTTCTGGCTTTGCATAATTCAATTAAAATTTGCAGTAAATTCAAAAAGTCATTTGTTGACAGAAACCATTTTGCCAATGTCAATTCTTGGTACATCACACACTGAATATTTTTAGGTAAATAGAAATAATACTTTGGGAAGAAGCAAGATGAAAAGACAGGAAGAAAGAATGCAGGGATGAAAGGAGCAAGAAGACTGAGACTAATGGAAATACTTGCCTCTTATTGTAAGAAACTGATCAAAAAGCCTGCTCAAAATACATTAGGCAATACTGTTGAATATAGAAAATGAAGTAATGGCAAGCTATAACACGGGGTCATTGCAAACTAAAATGTTTTGCTAAAAAAGATGTGTTTTTAGGGAACTTATGAAAAGAAAACTGTAGTTTGATGTTAATGGCACCCACATATAACTGATGGATTATTTTTTAAAAAATCATTAAAGTTAGAAGGAGAGAGAAAAAAAGAAATGACTATCAAGCACTGAAGAAAGGGCAGGGCAAGGTAAAGCAGGCAGGTAGTTTCACTAGACTTGGGGGAAAATGTCATAAAGATTGCTTTCATAATAGTTTCAGAAGCAGGTGCTATCATAATGTCTCAGGTGTTTCCATTTCTGATTCTATCAGTTAAGTAATTGAGTTATAGCAAATCGCTGGATGAAGCCCAAGTAACAAAGAGCTCACATATATCTTTGCAAACAACCATCTGTGATGGTCATCATTTATTCTTAAATATAGCCACAGAATTTTAATTGCAACAACACTTTTTCCTCATGAATGCTCTAGTTCTTGTCTTTATATTTTTGAAACCCTATCATCATTGAAAGCAGTAACAGAAAATGGGCCATTTTTTAACATAATGAAAATTGAAAAAATTATCAACCCTGAACATCCAAGTACCCTATTTTGGATGGTGAAGTAGTATAAAACGTCTGAGCAGGAACCTCCAGCAAGAGAATAGCTTTAAAATAACATAAAACCCAAACTATGGATAGGGGATCTTCACCTATCCTTTAAACAAATATTTACCAAGTTCCTTTTTATGCATGACATTGTTTTAGAAACTAGGGGTTTACCTATGAGCAAGACAAACAAGGTTCATGCCCTCATGGTGTTTAGATTTGAATGAATAAAAAAGCAAACAAAATTATAGAACATTTTATCTGAAGGAAATAAACAAGGTGATTAATAATGGAGATGGAGATGGAGGGATATACATTGGCTGTTTTGAACATGAGAATCAAAGAGGGTCTTTCTGAAATGATGTCATTTGATCTATGAGTGATAAAAATAATGCTGTTAGGGGCTGAGATTTAGCTCAGTGGCAAAGCGTCTGCCTCACATTCACAAAGCCCTGGATTTGACCCCTAGTTCCAAAAAAGACAAAAAAAATATGCAAAAAAGGAAGAAAAAAAATAGCACTGTTATTTGAAGATCTAGGAGAAGAATCTTCTAGGCAGAGCAAATAAAGAGCTATAGGGTACACTGCCTATCACTAGACAAAATGGTATAACAATCTAAAAGGTGAAAAAAGATTGTTTCATTGACAGGTGAATGAAAAACACAATAACAGGAAATATGATTACCATTCAATGACTTTCTCCTCTTCAACAGAATCATAGAAAGTTGCTAGAACTCACTTAGCCTAATCTTCCACACTACATATTCCACATACATAACTTATGGTCTACTGCTTAAACACCTTCAGGATTGAAGGCATCCCACTCCATCATGAGGCATCTCAGATGCCAGAAAGTCTTCTTACACTGACCTGAATTTTCTTTTTAAAATTTTTATTAGTACATTATAGCTATACATAATAATGTGTTGCATTTTGACATATTCATAAATGCATCTAACATAATTTGCTCCATTTCAATCCCCAGTAGTACCCCCTTCCCTCCTCTCCTCTTATCCATCACTGACCCTAGTTCTGTCCCTCCAAAAGCAAGTGCTATATTAGCTCTCAGTACTTTTTCCTATGACTGGGTTCTTTAATGATTGTTTTGGGCTTCCAGATCATCTAGAAGCTATGCTTCCTCCAGACACACCATGGTTTCTAAGTAAGTTACTTTAAAACCAAACTATCTCTGGACATAGCTACAAAATTTTAAGGTAGAGTTAGGTCCCAGCTGAGGCCTGGTTGGTCACACCTGTAATCCCAGTGGCTCAGGAAGCTGAGACAGGAGAATAGCAAGTTTGAAGCCAGCCTCAACAACCTAGGGAGACCCTGTCTCAAAATGAAAGAACTTGGGGATGTAACTCAGTGGTAAAACACCCCCATATCAAATCCCAGTATCAAAATTTAAAAAGATAGGTCCCCAATTTTTATAATAGAGTTATAGCATATTCACCAAATATGTTCAATTGATTTGTTTTAAAGAGAAAGGGTTATGAAGATGAATGATGGTGGTGATTGCACAACAGTGTGAATGTATTTCATAATATTCTATACTTCAAATGGTTAAGATAAATTTTTTGTTATTTGTATTTTATCATAATAAATCTTTTGAAAAAATCCAACAGGCATGCAGAAGAATGAAAGTATGGTAAATTGGCTAGGTATCATTGCCATGCCACCTTATTTTGTTAACCACTTGCTGGCATATTGGACTGTGTGCTTTATTTTAATAAACACAGGTACACATCAGGATATTGGCACTGAAATTTGAACTGCTGTCAAATTCTGTGCTAATATTAAAGTTAATTATTGTCTGGGTCCATTTTGTGTTGCTATAACAGAATAACACAGACTGGATAATTTATAAAGAAAAGAAATTTATTTCTCATAGTTCTGAAGGTTAAGAAGTCCAAGATTGAGGGGCTGACATGTGGTAAAGGCCTTCTTTTCTTTCTGCAACAATTGCAGAAGGTAGAAGGGCAAGAAAGGATAGGAGTGAGAGAACAAGAGATCAATATTGCAGCTTCAAGACCTTTTATAGTTGAAATTAATCCATTCAAAAGAGTAAAGCCCTCATGAACAAAAGATGTCCCATTAGGTTCTACCTTCCCAACACTATTACATTGGGGATTAAGTTTCTGGTGTTTTTTTGGGGGGATAACACATTCAAATCTTAGCAATTACCAAATTTATAAATTCAGGTATTTTTAAATTATGAGACTTTAAAATCTCAGCCATGAAACCTAAGATACATGGTATTTGAATACAATTTTAAAAATTCCAATACTATCATTACTGATACCTACTCAGTTTATTTAAGGAAAAAAAGTAGACTGTGTGAGAGATAAACAGAGAGAGGGAGAGGGGAGTTGCTACTCATGGTACTAAGATATTTTATAGAATCAGGCTGTATAAATCAGTTAATGGAAGCTGATCTAGGAGGTTTGAGTACAGATAGACAGTGCCACAGGTATTTTGACACAGGAAACCAGGTCTTTATACTGCATTTGTTCCTATCTTTTTAAATTAAGTAATAGTTCCTGAGGTAATTCCAAATCAAGGAAATATAAAGGTGTTTAAAATTTACTTTTTTGTTTGAAGAAAAAAATCATATACAGTATATAGTTATGCCTAACTCCTCTGGATTAACCATTTTTGTGATGTCATCTCTTACTATAAATGTAATTTTCATGGGAAAATGTAGCAACATGCTAACATTTTGGTATTTTGGATTTTTACCTTTGTTGAGGTGTGCAAACAAAAGGAAACTTCATAATTTAGAGGGACAAGTTGTACACATTATCATGTCAAAGCAGGACAATGCAAAGCATATTTGTAGAATAGTAATCACCATCAGCCTGGGAAACTCCTTTAGTACAGAGCTTCTATTCTCAAGTAGCCAGATGTTTTTACCCAAGCCTGAAAGCACAGATGGTGTACAGCTGTCAGACAGCTGTCTTTGTTGAAGTTCTTTAAAAATTTTCAGCATCTATCTATTAAATGGGAAAAAAATCTTAAAAGGTTGAAAGAAAAAGGAAACAGAAATATGGCATTGAAAATTTGCTGAAAAGTTTGCAAGTAATAAAATAGTGGTTTGTGTTCTCAAAGAAGCTGTATACTTCTAATATTTATTTTGCTTCCTTTCCTTTCCTCCTTTCATAAATATTTATGTTTGTGTCAGAACTATAGTAGGTGCTGGGGATTCAAAGATTAAATAGTCCCTAGTCTTTAGGATGTCACAGTTTATTAGAGGAGATAGTTATGAAAATAAACATGTACAATATAGTATGCTCCATTCTACAATAGCAGAAAATACTGTCTAGTGATGGTACAAAGGACAAAATGGCTCACTGTGCTTTGGCTGCCAAAGAAGGCCTTACAGAGTGGAAATATGTGAGCTGAGTCTTCAGAAAAATAGAAATTAAGTTTGTTGCAGGGTGGTGGATTTGTCAGAGAACTAGTAGGTACAAAGGTAGAGATCTAAAGCAGCATGGCCTACTCAATAGTTAGAGATGCAGTATAACTGTGTCTCAGAAAAATGATAAGGGGAACAACAGGGATTTGGCAGGGAGGGGTTAGAACACAAATACGTAGTCCTGAGAAAGGTGGTATAGTTTTGCAATAGCAGACATTGTCAATGAAGAAGAGGAATAATTAAGAACACATAAAAGGCTTACTAAATGGTGCTCTAAGGGTGCAAATGAGGTCTTTGGAAACCATAATTTTATAGTATTAGCAATCTGCACAGTTGTGTCATTTGCTCCAGCAGCACTCAGTCATTGTGGTAAGAAGAACACACAGTTCCCTAATCTGGAGAATAAGACCATTAGAAACTAAAAATGAATCTTAATTAGAAATATAACAAATACAGCTCTAAAGTCATTCTAAAATCCCAAAAATATGTTTTTAGGAGTACCATACGCTCTAAATACTTAAGCTCAAAATGACTAAATTGGACAAAAGGAAGCAGGTATCTATTTATGATTTTTGTTTTGCTTTATACATCACAAAGTACTTTAACATGGTTATTCTCAATTTATTTCCCTCCCAGTTAGGAAGATAGTAAAGGTATTATCCTGTTAATTCCCAGCACCATGTGCAAACTTCTATCATGGCAATTACCATACTATATTTTAATTACAGGCCTATATGTCCCTTACCAGACTGCGAGCTGTTTAAGAGAAAGGAGCATGCTTTACTCAGCTTTGTAGCCTTGGCACAGCACCTCATTCAATGCCTACTCACAGAAGATACATAAAAACCTTTTGTTAGATGAATAAATTTACAGATGAAGGAAGTGATGCACAGATTAAATGGTTTTTCCAAGACAGCGCAATTAATTTTTGGTATAGAATATAAGTCCACTGATGCAGACCAGAGGTCTCAACTTCTCTGAGGCAATGTTTGGCTTATTCTAAGACAGATAAGAAATCTTTAGAAATAAAACTATGTATTTTCAAAATAAGGAGTAACATCAAAGCTCCTAAAAATAGAAGTGCAGAGTGAAAAGGAAATGGATATCACTGCTACATCTTTGTTTTCAGTATAACAGCAAAAAGAAGGCTGATAAACTTAATAAGACATATGAGATTATTAATACTGAGACTTGTTCAAGTCCTAGTAATTTTTTAAAGAAATTTAACATTTTTTTCATTCTATCCCTTGTATTCAGACAGTAAACTTCTACTTTGCCTTCCACTGAAGGCACTGGGTTTTATTTTAGAGAGGAAAATTATAATAAAGGGCCTGACTACACTATTGATAAATAACTTATGACAGATTTCAAGCCAAACCTCATTCCTTCCCCTTTTTGTCCCCTATCAAGCAGGGCAAGCTGATAAGAAGACCTGGACATTCCTTCCCATGGCACTACCTGCAAGCCAATGCAAGCCACAGCAAGCACCGTGGGCCCCACCACATAACCACAATTAAAACCAAAGCCACTCACCCCTCCCTTTGCTCAAGCCATTTCAAATTGACTTGGGAGCCATCCCTGCTCACCTCAGAAAACCTCATTATGTCAGTAGTACACTGTATCATACATTTTTAGTGCATGTGTGGCACCACCAGTGTTGACAATGAAACCACATTTTGGGTGGAGAATTGATCTAGCCTTTACATAGTGACCACAAGAAAACTGGCACAGTAATATGTGAAGGCAAAAACCATGACATAGGAGCCTTTTGTTCTCTTTTATTAACTTACTCTCTGCTCTCTGCTAGGCAGGATGGACTTTTAACTGTGCTGCTACTTTCTGGTCTGCTTGTACTAAGTTGTGCTGTGCTATTCATTTGCTAAGTCCTAATAAACCTCTCTTATAGATTTAACCTAATTCAGAAGTTTTGGTGATTGATATTTAGGAACAGGAATATGAGACTGAGGGCCTCCTTAAAGTAGCCCCTGCATTGTGTATATTGACTTAGACTGATATCAGTGTTTTAGATGAATCATGAGTCTTGATTCTAGAATAAGGCATGATTGAGCTCAGGAAGATGACCTAAACTATGGACTATTGATATATGTCTAAAGACTTTTATTTTGACAGTAGGCATTGAACCCAGGAGCATTTAACTACTGAGTCACATCACAAGTCCTATTTATTTATTATTTTATTTTGACTTGGGAGTGCTGAGGATTTAACTCAGGGGTACTCAGTCACTGAGCCACATCCCCAGCCCTATGTTATGTTTTATGTAGAGATAGGGTCTCACTGAGTTGCTCAGCACCTCACGGTTGCTGAGGCTGGCTTTGAACTCATGATTCTCCGGTCTCAGCCTCCCAAAATGCTGGGATTACAGGTGTGTGCCACCACACCTGGCTATTTATTTATTTTTTGAGACGAGGTCTCACCAAGTTGCTGAGGCTGATCTCAAAACTGTAATCCTCCTGCCTCAGCCTCCCAAGTTTTTGGAATTACAGGTGTGCACCACCGTGCCTGGCTTAATAATGTCTTTCTCCTCATTTTAAAGAGTTCTCAGGGGAAAATACTACATCCTGTACAAGATACAAACCCATTGGGTGACTGTTTATGTGAAGAAGAACATGCTGTAATATACTCTTCAAAAATCAGGTGACTCATTAGGTCCCTGTGCCTTTGTTACAACTTATGTCACCAACAACTCCAGATCCTCAGAGGTATGTAGAGAGATAACTTTGGCTCAAGCTCTTATAAAAGGAAGCGTTGAATGTTTTACCTCCATCCCTTTTAATGTCCAGAGGAAACTACCATCCTTTTAGACAACTTAAAAAAGGGGTCAAAGGAAATTCTGGACTCAGCTAAGTGGTTTGGCTTGTCAAAATTCCAAGGGTTTAAATCAAAGCTGACTTAGAGAGATCTTAAACCCAATAAGTAACAATCACCATAAGTAGGCCCTTAACCCTGAGGATACTGAACTGGAGACTTTCTGGAGAAAGCTGCTTATAAATGTAAGCAGTGCAAAGAGGACTCCCTCTTCCTGAGGTACGCCAAATAATTGCAAAACCAAAACAAGAAAACATTAATATGGAGGAAGAAATGGAAACTAAAGCAGAAGTCCATAATTTACCAACTGGAAATCTGAATTAATAAAGAAAATGTGCTATATATACACAATGGACTATTACTCAACCATAAAGAAGAATGAAATTATGGCATTTGCTAGTAAATGGATATAACTGCAGGCTATCATGCTAAGTAAAATGAGCTGATTGTAAAAAAAACAAAGGCCAAATGTTCTCTCTGATATGTGGATGCTAACTCACAATAAGAGTGGCGGAATAGAAGTTTACTAGATTAGCTAAAGGGGGATGAAGGGAATGGAGTGTGATAGGAATAGGAAAGACAGTAGAATGAATCTGACATAAATTTCCTATGTTCATATACCACCAGTGAAATGCCACATCATGTAAAACCACAAGAATAGGATTGCAATTAGAATGTTATACTCCATGTGTGTATGCTATGGCAAAATACACTCTACTCTTATGTGTATCTAAAAAGAACAAGTTTTTAAAAGTCTTGAAATATAAGCTTAAAAATCAAAACAATTTATGTGATAGAAAGGTAAATAGGATTGATAGGATTTTGTTGCTATGTTTAGAACATAGGTTCTAAATTGATTTTAACATCTACAGAGATGCACCAGTTGGCAAATATTCATGACCTTAATCAATCCAAGGGTTCCAAGTATAGTTATACCTGGGGAATTCCACTAAATATAAATAAGGTACTCCCCATACTTTTAGGGGAGTCATAAGACATAAAATAGAGAACAAATAGATATGCCTCATCTTAACAATTGAAATTATTACCATGTTTAACTTCCCCATCATCATAGTACTCAATAATCTAAAATATCCCAAGATGAGCAGTGATGCTCTGACATAAAGAGTAAAATGCTGAAATAAAACACTGAAATAAAATTGTTTGGAACTTACAAAAGGTATGATAAATGGTACCCCATGACCCCCCCCCACACCAAGGTTAAAATAGTTAATATGACCCAATGTGAATTAAAACAAGGCATATAGGAATTAAGACCCATTAGATAAGACTCACTGAAAGAAGAGGCCCCTCTGCCTTCCCCTACTTCCCCTTGAACAGCCAAATTGGCTCAATGCTCAAACCTGATATAATGGCATTTAACAGTGGACTACTGCAACCTTAATGCAATAATACACCTAATTAAGGCCTCCACATTCTATATTAATATTAAAATTATTGATACCATCCAGTCAACAATCTAAAAATGTTTTGCTTTATAGACTTGGTTACTAGTCACTGCTGGGCTGAGGTTTTAGCTCAGTGGTAGAACACATGCCTAGTACATGTGAGGCATTGGGCTTGATCCTCAGCACCACATAAAAATCAATAAACAAAATAAAGATATTGTATCCATCTACAACTAAAAAAATATGAAAAAAATAGTCAGTGCCTATTTGAATACCTTTCAGTTGCAATCTGCCTTCATCTTCAAAAGGATAAAACACACCTTACCTGAATACTCATGTGATACCTCAGCAGTCCTTTCATCAAACACTGCTTGTCAGCAAATTCTTAATTACATTTGAAATTTTCTAAGAGCACATTATATCACATAACTGAGAGTATCAGGACTGGCCATGACAGAAAGACCAATGATATGTTTGTGGGCAGGGACTTTGAGTCATACAGTCGACCTAAATACTGCATTCAACCACATGGGCAATGATTCAACTAAATCATGTCTTTGTAATAAAGATTCAATTAAAAATCTCAATACCAAAGCTTGGTTGAGCTTTCTGGCTTGGCAATATTCCATGTGTAGTGACATGTATTAATGCTGTGGAGGTAATATGTCTGGAAAATGATGGAAGTTTTATATCTGCAACCCTCCCTGACTTGACTCCACAGGAGTCTTTCTTTGGTTATAATTTTATCCTTTCCCTGTAATAAGTGATATGCAATAAATATACAGTATACAAACAATAAAAATGATAAGGTTAATGAAGTAGGGACTATAATAAAAGAAAAAAAACTACCAAAATAAAACTCTTATGTCAGTACAGTTACTATCATAGGATGTACAACTTGGTTTGGTGTATTCTGTCAAAAGAGCAATTTAGATTTGCATAAAGTTTCATAATTTGCAAAGTATTTTTATCACAAAACACTTATAATCTCATTTACTTCTCATGTCCAATTGTCAAGGAAATTATTTTTGGCCCTATTTTAGACTTGAGGAAATTTATGTTCAGAAATAAAGATATAGGGGCTGGGGTCATGGCTCAGTGGTAGAGCGCTCACCAGGCATGCATGAGGCACTGGGTTTGATCCTTAATGTCACATAAAAAACATAAAATTAAGGTATTGTGTCCACCTACAACTAAAAAAATATGTTTGTATATTAAAAAAAAAAAAAGAAATACTGATATATTCAAGGTCCCCGGTAGTACCAGATTGAGAAGCCAGGGATTCTGATCCAAAAGTTCACATTCTCTACACTGGTACATTCAGGTTCTTTTCTTACCCCTACTTCTATCTTTTAACAACATTTCACTGGATATTCCCTGTTAGTGGTTAAATGGGTGGACTCACATATCTTTGATCCAATGCATGACAGGAGCCTGTTTCCTAATTTCTTTTTTTTTTTTAATTTTTAAATTTTTTTAGTTGTTGATAGATATTTATTTTATTCATTTATTATTTATATGTGGTGCTGAGGATCAAACCCAGTGCCTCATGCATGCCAAGCAAGCGCTCTACCACTGAGCTACAGCCCCAGCCCTCCTTATTTCTTTTAATAAATAAAGGAAGTTGACCAAATGATCTCTAAGATGCTGTTGAATATGTTGAGAGTTCTTAACAGAAATGCTTGAGACAGGAAGTGTTTGGGATATGTTCATATTTTGGAATATTTGCATATATATAACGAGATATCTTGGATATGGGACTCATGTCTAAACACAAAATTCACTTCTGTGGAATTCATGTATGTTTCACATATACCTTCTACGCTAACCTGAAGGTAATTTTATACAATATTTTAAGTGCCTGTCTTTTAACTATGACCCCATGATGTGAGATCAGGTGTGCAATTTTCCAGCTGTGGCATCATACTAGCACTCAAAAAAAATTAGGAGTTTGGAGCATTTAAGATTTTGAATTTTTGCATTAGGGATGCTCAACTTACTTTGGAAGTCTATGGTATTAGAAGTGGTTGCTAGAAAAACAGAGAATCTGTTCCAGGAAATAATTCCTCAACATGTTTATAAGCTATTCTTGGTATAAGAATTGGGGTAGCATAGGCAAAGGTTAAGAAAATAACCTTCTTCCTTTCTTCCCTCTAATATTTGATTATTTTGTATTTTTGAGACATAGTACATGTATCTAGTGTGTACTTCTCCTGTGATCCATACCTTATCCAGTAACCAGGGTTAAATTTAACTCCAATAATCCTAGATAGTACTAGCCCATAGCCATTTTCTTCTCACTCTCACTTCTATCAGCACTGATCTGTCCTATTCTCTTTAGCTTTTAGTCATATATGGCTGTTATTTTTCTTATTTAGTAGTATTTCCTATAATAGCTGTTCAAAAATACATGATACAGTTTAAATTTTACCTACTTAACTGCATACTTTTAGGATCCTATGTATCAGAGATTTTAACTTCCTTCATATGTAGAATTTTCTTAATAGTTTCCATTCATACCTGTATATCATTCATTACTCAGTCTTATTTCCAACTATGTGTACTATTCTTAATTGGGTGAGGTGTGTGTGGCATTGATCCACATGACCTCTCTATAAAAATAATTGATAGACCTAAGTATATAATACAAAATCCAGTGATTTCTTTTTCACAATGTCCAAAGCAAACTAGAATTAACCAGAACTTAAATTCTTTATTTTCCATTATGAGACAGGGTTTCATGAAGTTGCCAAGGGTAGCCTCAAAAATGTCATTCTCTAGCCTCCGCCTCCTGAGTAGCTAGGATTACAGGTGTGCACCACTGTGCCTGGCTTAACCAAATTCTTAACATGGTTTATGAGCAGTTTCTTCCTACCTCTCAAGCCTCCTCTTACTCTCTAATCTCTTCCTCTTCCTCTCTGTCCATACTTGTTTCATTTCATTGTTCAAAATCCTCCATGCTGCTTCCTCCCTCAGGACTTCTCAAATGCTATTCCCTCTGTTTGGAACTCTCTTACCTATCCCCCTATCTTTCTAGATAACTCATATTATTCCCTCAGATTTCTACCTGATCATAAATCCTCCTTCATTGTCAGGACTGAATCAAGACACTGTATGTGCTTTCTTGGAAATTATTCCTCTTTTGTAACATGTAACAGTAGTGATTTTTTGATATTTATTGATGAATTTTACACATATCGGTGACTTTTTCTCATCCAGTAAATTACTGTAAACTCCACAAAGGTGGGGTTGTCTTTTTGTCTTTCCACATCACTGTATCTTCATCACACAGCACAGTGTTTTGCATATATTAAGGATTTAAAATATTTATTGGATGAATAAATACATACTTCCAACCAAATACAAAAGAGCCCTAGCTAGGTTGATAATCCCAATATAACATATTCTCCCATCTTCATAGAATCAGTTGGGACTATTCATTGAGGAAATATCGTCACCATAGGAATGCCCTAAGACACACAGACAATACATAATCCTTCCCCATTATACAAAAAGAAATATTGAAACACAGTGATTGATTAGATGACTTCCCCAAAGAAGAATATGGTCTAAAATCCAGGTATCTTAATTATTTATCCAAAGTTCCTTCTTCTACATTACAAAAGGTAGGATGGTACACTAGAAAAATTATAGATTACCAACGCAGGTAATCTGGCATCAAATTCTTCCTTATTTACAATGTGGCAATGGGTAATTGCTTACCATCTCCAAGCCTGTTTCTCTGTGTGTATATTAAGGATAATGCTAATAGCATAGGGTATTTTTGAGCCAGAGAAAAAGAGCCCCCAGCATAATGCCTGGAACATAGTAGGCAGTCAATAAATGGTGAACATGATGTAACCAAACCTCAGTCTGTTCATCTTAAAATTTGAAGTATTGGATATTGGATCTTCATATCTCAGAATGTGTTACATACCAAAGTCATATTCATATAGGTAAATAATTTACTATATGTCATTTTATAGTTTTGAGTCCTTTCACACATACAGCATGTCCTGATCAGTATTGTCTGAGTTAGATTATAACCACAGCTGCTTATGTTCAATCAGCATCTAGGGCACATGGTTGCTTAATTTTGTGTTAGAACTGATTTAATAGTACATGTTGCAAGTGCTACAGGAATTTTGACTATCACAAGAAGCAAACCAACATGGAAGCTCCTACCTGCAAAAAAGTAAATTTTTAGTTTTGATTTGTCTTGCCTTTCCAAGCAAAGAAGGTAAAAAAAAATTAAAATGTTCTCCTGCAGTAGTCTTTTGAAAAACAAAAGTGAGGATATACCCATATTTACAAATAGCCAGTCATGTTGTACATCAATTTGTTTGAAAATAAAATGAAGATTAATATCTTTCTTATCCATTCACTCATTTAAGAGGTATCTGAGTAATTTTCCTATGTCAAGCCCTATCATTTGAGTAGTGAACAGAAGTAGACATGGTGCCTTTGACACAGTGGGAGAAATTTACTACACATGACTACTCTGTTCCCCCAGAGACAGGGAAAACTACCATGTACCTTAATTTCAAGGTTGCTGAAGCTCCTCTTATGCTTCCTGTAGCTTTATTTCATACAGAATAGAACTTGACATTAAGTAACTTGGTCTAGGACACAGCTCAGGGGAATTAAGATGTTTCAGAAGGCCTTTATTAAAAGGAAGCCTCACCTCCAAGCAGTCCCAGAACACAAAGCACAAGGTCACAAGGCTGATAAGAAAAAAATGCTGTGAACCAAGAGCAGAAATATGGAGCTTGGTTCTAAAACAAACTAAAAGTGCCACTTCATGATCTTGGGCAACCACTTAAACTTTGAACTTCAGTTTCCTCATCTATTTATGTTCCAGGTTAAAATAAAAAACAATAACAATAATGAAGACTCCATGACAACATTATAATAGGGCTCTAGGGTATTTTAGAGTTCTATGCCAATCAGTAGAAATTTACTGTGAACTTTTTAATTCTACATAATATTAATAACTACATACTTATTTTGGCAACAGGTTTTAATTAAATTATTTCCAAAGAATTCAGAGTTTATAAGGAGATCTAAGAGGTCATTTAGTAACATGAAGATCATTCTCACCAATCAGGTTAGATAATTGTCTATGCTATTTCATGAGGGTTTTCCCAGGCATTAAATCCAGCTATCTCCCTTGTTTGACTGATGTAGTATTTAATAATCCTCATTATTGAGCATTTCTTCCTTATGTGTAACCTAACACTCCCAATGTAGTATAAGCTTATTTCTTTTCAGTTTTACTGGAAAGAGAAGGAGAACTAGTGTTTAGGATCCTTTTGTAATAATATTTCATGGATATAAAAGACAATGACTAAATTAGAATCTCAGCCTTATCAGCAGACTGAATAATTGTTTCCAACACTGACTTTTATGATCCTTTGAGTTGTATACCTCAAAAGAAACAACCAGAATCTTATTTATTTTCTACCAAATAAATATTAGAAAATAAATAGCATCCTTTCTGAAATATAAATTAGGATAGTAGTGAATAAAAGCAATAGAAACTCAGCGATGTTAGGTATCATGCATGATGTGTGAACCATTTTTCTAAAATAAGTTTTGAAAAAAATATTATCCAGTGAATCATCTTTTTCAAATGCTAAAAAGACAAGATGCATTATAATACAGAGGATGTTCACAGAAGAACTGGTATAGATACAGCTCAGAAAACTTAGTATCTGTATGAGTTACACATAATTATTTTAGCCACCCACATAAATCTTCACATACCAAAGGAGAAAAACAGTGAGTACTGAATTTTGCCTTTGATCACTTAGGTTTACTTGCTTCAGGTCTCTAAGTACAGGTGGTTGGTTCTCAATCATGTAGGACTTTGTATTTGTAGGTCTACCATCTGTCTATAAGGTTATCATGATAACCAGGGATAGAATAAGAAACTCAAGATAATTTAAACCCAACATTTTCAGGTACATATGAGATCAGAGGCAAGGATTCTGACATTGCAAAATATTTTTAACTTTAGTGTTTTGTGGCCTTTATGCATAGTTTTGTTTTGATCTCAATTAATTTAGGTGAATCTGTGAAAAACAGCACAGATATTGCTAGATAGCTATTGGCAAGTACATATTACAGTCTGACAATGACTTTAAATGAGCCTAATGTTTGCAGTTACAAAAGCTGTTCCAATTGTCTCTGGAGAAATGACTTGCCTAAAGACAAAGTTGGGGGGCTGGGGTTGTGGTTCAGTGGTAGAGCTATTGCCTAGCACATGTGAGGCACTGGGTTCAATCTTCAGCACTGCTTATAAATAAATAAATAAACAAATAAATGTCCACTGACAACTAAAAAAAAATTTTTAAAAAGACATACAGTTGGTTAGTAGCAAGCTACAATCTCCTCTTGATTGTAAGTCTAATATAATACTCTTTAGAAAGCATCTTTAAAGTTTAAAAGTTATAAAAATGCAAAAAAACAATGAATACTTATATCCTACCATTCATCTCAAGGAATAAAATATTGCCAACACAATTAAATTCTTATTCTTATTCCCTGATCACCTGTCCTTTCCTGCCCAACAGTTAAACATCTTAAATTCCATGTTCATCATTTTCATGTGCATAAACATACTTCTAAGTAAGTATATATAATTCTAAACAATGTGTTCAATTGTTGAAGATAGTTCTGAACTTTATATATAAATTATTCCATTATTTATATATATAATCACTACATAACATATATATATAACAATTTTCTTGTTTTATCTGTTCAGCACCATGATATCTATTTATGTTGATCTGTATGGTTCTAGTCCATTCATTTTCTTCCACTGTATATTACTGCACTGAAGAAATATGCATAATTTATTTATTAATTCAATGCTTATGAATATTTAAGTTGCTTCAAATTTTTTACTATTATAAACAATATGCTTTCAAGAATGTATTCATCAGTGGGGTGAGGTGGCACATGGCTGTATCCCAGCTACTCAAGAAGCTGAGGCAGGAGGACCACAAGTTCAAGGCCAGCCTGGGCAACTTAGCAAGACTAAGGGTCAAAATTAAACAAAAAGGGTTGGGGATGTAGCTCAGTGGTAGAGTGCTTGCCTAGCATGTGTGAGGTCCTGGGTTCAATCCCCAATACTCCAAATTGTGACATAAAATTCAAGTGCATGTCTTCTGATTTATCATGAGATAATCTCCCCAGAAGTTAAAAAAAGTACTAAGAATCTCTCCAGAAGTAAAAAGTACTCAGTTATAGGTTATATATGTCATCAACTTTAATAGATATTGCCATTATGTTCTCAAAAGTGGATGTACCTATTTACACTCTGGCCAGCCATGTAGAAAATGATTTATATTCTACATTCTAGTCAAAAATTGGAACTGTCAGACTTCATGATTTCTGTAAATTTGACAGGTGTGAAATGTTAACTTGAATTTCCTGATTACTAGTGAGAATGCTAATCTTGTCATGTTTATTGATCATTCATGTTTCTTCTGAGAACAGCTTATCCAAACCATTTTTTCCCTAATGGGTGTCTATACAAACTGATTTAGAAGTAATTTATACATTCTGAGGAACAATTCTTTTTCAGTTTTGTGTGTCACAAATATCTTCTCTCAGTTTTTGAGTTGTCTTTTCACATTTTAATGTTGTTTTTAGATGAACAGAAATTTTAAAAAATTTTCCACACTTTTTATTGGTGCATTATAATAGTACATATTGATGGAATTTGTTGTTGCATATTCATACATGCATACAAGACAACAATGTAATTTAGCCAGTATCATTCCCCAGCATGTCCCCCACCTCCCACCCCTTGGTCTCTTTCCTTTACTGATTTCCCTTTGATTTTTAAAATTTATTTATTCTAATTAGGTATACATGATAGCAGAATGCATCTTGATTCATTGTACAAAATGGAGCACAACCTTTTATTTCTCTGGTTGTACACAACATAGAGTAACACCATATGTGCTCCCATACATGTACCTAGAGCACTGTTGTCCATCTCATTCCACCATTTTTCCTGCTCCCATGTCCCATCTCTCCACTCCCTTCCATTCATCTATCAAAGGGCCTCTAGGTTGCTTCCACAATTTAGCTATTGTGAATTGAGCTGCTATAAACATTGAAGTGACTGCGTCACTGTAGTAGGCTGTTTTTAAGTCCTTTGGGTATAGACCAAGGAGTGGGATAGCTAGGTCAAATGGTAATTCCATTCCAAGTTTTTTAAGGAATCTCCATACTGCTTTCCAGATTGGTTGCACCGATTTGCAGTCCCATCAGCAATATATGAGCATGCCTTTTCCCCTACATCCTCGTCAACACTTATTGTTGTTTGTATTCTTGATAACTGATATTCTGACTGGTGTGAGATGAAATCTGAGCAGTTTTGATTTGCATTTCTCTAGTTGCTAGAGATGTTGA
>PVHX01025417.1:0-22408 GCA_004024805.1 Geosciurus inauris | reverse complement strand
AACAGCTGATTCATGCACAATCCTGGAGAAAAATACTGCATCAGCCAGTGGGAGGTATCCACTTGCTAGGACACCCTTTTGTTACAGGGTCCCATTCATAGGTCTGTGAAAGAATTTCAGAGGAACAAGTGCCAGGGTTCAATTGTTAGGCCTGTGCCCAGAATAGAAAACAACAAAGGGCCCTGAGACCCACATGGGTATGAGTATATACTCGGGGCAGTCCAGATGGACAGCACTAAAAAAGTCTTAGAAAAATTTTAGGAAAGTACCTCAAAACACAGGACTCCCTGAGGTATGTCAGCAAAGGCCCCACTTCCCAGAAGCTAAAGGAGAAGTATTCAAAATCCACACCCATAAGCTTTTAGCTTAATTTTCTCTATTTTTTGCCTCTAGTACCCAATGGCAACAGTAATCTTGAGGGTGGCCAATTTCTTCAGCTAGTCCCTTGACTAGTAGCCTGAAGCAAAGTCCAAAGACTTTTTTATTGCCCCAGTTAATCAGTAAATAGCAATTTCCCAATCCCCAGAGACACTACTCAAGGATTCAATACTAGGTACCTTTTACAAATCTTTCATATTGTCCCTAAATAAACCAAAATTTCTAATGAAATGACTAGAAATCACAAAAGCCCAACTCATTTTCAATCACCATGCCTTCTTTTCACTATTCAAGTATTGCCCTGACAAGATGCTTCTTTGCTTATAAAGGTCCAAAGACAGGGAGATGGTTTAGAGGCAGACATCTACCCTACCCCCACTGAAAAAAATATTAAAATAATAAAGTGAACAAACCAGAGTTGGGCATCCCAATCAGATGGCTTTCTATGGAAGATCATCACTTTGACAGTAAACTTATTTTTATAAAATGTTAAGATTAGCAGAAAATCAAGCTTTCCCTTTGAGTGCATTTCCCCTCTTGTCTAAAGCTTGTGAATTAAAGCCACTATTTTTGGCAGATTTGAAAATAGAATGTGAGTATTAGAAAAGATGCCATAGTTTTTCTTCTTGAACCATTTGAAAAGAAGTGCTGAGGAAGGCATCATTTTTAGTGTGCTCTTTTAGTGACTTGGGAACAATTCAAGTGCTTTATTGCTTGTGAACACACAGCCCCCAGAGCCCTATATTCTTAGGATAAAATGAGCTTTGGGACCTGAAGAGCCTCTACAGAGGCCTCTTTTATTGCTTACAAACTTCCTTTGTGATTAAGATCCATCCCAGACCTCAGCAGTTAGATAGAACAGGCCCCACATCTGCATATCTGCTAGCCAATTTCCTCTCTTCTTAGGGGTTTCCAGACAAGTGTTAGAATTAGGTGGTTTTATTCCTTTTGAGAAACGAATTGTAAAGCTGATGTCCAGAATCTATTATAATGAACACCTTAAATCCTCAACAAAATGGTCCTTTACAAAGTGATTTCCTTTTGAGAAAGGCAGTTGTGGTTTTAGAATTTTTTTTCTTCTGTATATATTCTTTAATATACTGTGAGGGCAGAAGGTAGAATTCATGTTATAATACAAATGATGGAAAGTGAAGCAAGGTGGAGGAGGGCTAGGGAGCCCACATTTTCTTGTTCAAGCATCTAAATGCTGTGAAAACCCTATGTAGTTTTTTTTAAAAAAAAAACTTTGAATTCCTCATGAATTTTTACTGAATCAAAGACGTTAAGAGGTAAGTTAGCTTTCCTAGGAAAGACAAATAAAATAGCAAGTTTCTTAATACACAATTCAGAGATGAAATTCATTTCATTAAAGCATAGTTCACTAATCTACAATCAAATTTTAACAAGGATAACCAGAGTGTCTGATTGAATAATAATTTTAAAAGACCAATTCCCCTTTACTCAAACTCCTAAAATTTTGTTTTCTTAGACTGTATCTACACGGTGAACTGGGTCACTGTTTGCAAGGATCATCAAAGTAAGCCACAGACTTTACTACCTATAATACAATTGCTTTATGAGAGTGACAGAGCATTTGGTTAGATATGTATACAAACTCCAGCACTTAACTCCTTCCAAATTGATTACTCATGATATTCTGGATCATCTCATCCCCTTTACCAGCTGAACAACAGGGTAGCTAAAGAGGTCAAGATCACTTCTCAACTCAGACATCCTGGCTTCTGCCCTTATCTTTCCAGGAAAATAGCTTCAGATAAAGTTTTTCCTAGTGTCTTCCTAATTTCCAATTTAATTGGGCCTCTGGGCGTCATTTGAAACTATTTTCCTACTCCTTCCCCTTGGAAATTCATCTTTCAGCTCTGGTAATACTCAATCCTAATTCTTTGTCATAGATACCTCTGGCTATTCTTTCTTTGCTCTTTTTTTCAGGGGCTAGCCCCACCCCAAAACCAAACCAAACAAACAACAAAAAACCCGTGAACTCAGGGTCCTACTCCCCATCCTATTTGCTTATAATTTGGTATTATTTCTTTAGATATTGCTGTCTGCTTGCTAAAGCAATTCCTAAAGATGTAGTTATCCCAGAGACACAAAATTTAATACAATTGTGCTCAAACTCATTATTTCCTTCTGTGAAATCTTTTTATCCCCATAAAAAATATCCATCCTTTGGCAACCCATATTTTGGTTAAAAACCATTACTTTTGCTTTCAATTACTCATCATTGATTATGCCTCTAAATTTAAGTATCTCTTTTCACTCTTGAAAATCAGTAGCTAATAAGGTAATCCCGCAAAATCCATTCACTCCATCCCCTCAGATTCTCCATCTCCCTCACTCCAATTTTATAAGGGCCTTTCCTGTCTCTTTCCTGAATTGTTGTACCAGTCCATTGACTATGCATCCTGCCTCCATTTTCCAATACCTATAATCTCTCTTCCTCTCTCAATCCAGAGGGCTCTAAAATAAATATTTGATCAAGTCACTTCCCTTATCAAGAATCCAACTTAATCATACATTGGTGGGACTGCAAATTAGTGCAACCACTCTGGAAAGAAGTATGGAGAGTTCTTAGAAAACCTGGAATGAAACCATCATTTGACCTGGTTACCCCACTCCTCGGCACATATCCAAAGGACTTAAAATCAGCATACTATAATGATGTGGCCACATCACTGTTTATAGCAGCACAATTCACAATAGCTAAACTATGAAACCAATCTAGGTGCCCTTCAACAGATGAGTGGAAAAAGAAAATGTGGTGTATATACACAACGGAGTTTTATTCAGCCATAACAAAAATGACATTATGGCATTTACGGGTGAATGGACAGAACTGGAGACCATCATGCTAAGTGAAATAAGCCAGTGAAAAGAGCCATTCATCAAAGGTTGAGTGTTTTCTTTGATATACAGAAGCTAGTCCACAATAAGGGGAAAAAAGAAAAGGGTGGGTTCCATCAAAATAGAAGAAAAATCAGTGGTGTAGAGGAAGGGGATTGAAAGGAAGGAAGGAGGGACAGGATAAGGAAAAAACAATGGAATGAATCTGACCTAACTTTCCTATGTACATATATGAATATACTACAGTGAATCTCAACATCATAAACACCCACAAGACACTAATTAAAAATCTATAAATAAATATCAGAAAGATCAGTAGAGTACAGAGAAGGGAACAGAGGAGGGAGGAGGGAAGTACTGGGACTGAATTAGAACAAATTATATTCCATGCTATTACAATTATGTCAAAATGAATTCTAATGGTATGCATAGCTAAAAAGTACTAATAACTTTTTAAAAAATCCAACTTAAACAAATTCCTACTGTCTACTGTTCCAATCCAATATCTTTTTCAGAAGAACAACAGTTACAATTTATTGAACACTTACTATGGCTCAGGCATTGTGCTAAGCACTTGACAAATATTCTTTACATAAACCGATCCTCACTCTATTTCCATGAGGTTATTATGTATGTGAGGAAATGAAAACTCAGATCAAATAATTTGCCTGAAATGACATAGCTAGCAAGAGGGAGACCTCAAATTTGAACCTGTTCTTTCTGATCCAGAACCACAAGGTTATACAGCTGTTATCCTTTAGCACCTTGCCTATGCTGAATTTCCAACTTCATTTCCACAATGCTTCCATGTATATTGTCTACAATGCAGACATCCCAAACTACTCATCATTTCTCAAGAATACCACATGCCCATTTTTATTTGATGATATTCCTTCTGCCTGGGATATATTTTTTTCTATCTCATGGACTCAATAAATTTCTACTTATTATCCTAAATCTAATTCAAATATTATGGCAATTGTGCAGTCCTACCCAACATTCCCAGTTAAATCATTCCATCTTGTGTGGAACTGAAGGAACATAGAGATGTAGGTGGTGGGAACATAAGGTTAAGGGAAAAATTCTATAAACTGGGCTCATTGTGCTTACCCCTACATGCTTTATTTTTAAAGGAATTTACCTACATCCCATCCCCAGATTAAATCAACAGGATATGTTACATTCTTGCAGAAAAAATGCATGCCAGAAGTATTGATAAAGAGTATGCAAGCTAGCCGGGCGCGGTGGCTCAAGCCTGTAATCCCAGCACTTAGGGAGGGTGAGACAGGAGAATCACAAGTTCAAAGCCAGCCTCAGCAATGGCGAGGCACTAAGCAACTCAGTGAGACCCTGTCTCTACATAAAACACAAAATAGGGCTGAGGATGTGGCTCAGTGGTCGAGTACCCCTGAGTTCAATCCCCAGCACCAAAAAAAAAAAAAAAAGAGTATGCAAGCTATCCTAAAGGGGGAGATTTTTGTGACCCTTATGCAGACAAGATTCCAGAACTCAGGGAGATAAGGATAATTCCCCCTAATCATAAAATCTGTAAGAACAGGTTCCGATTAGAAACATTCAGGATAAGCCAAAGTGATCTAGAGTTATCAGGCATAATGGGGACTTGAAAATCTGTTGTCATCTTGCTGCCAGTGAAATGTCAAGAGGTGGACCTAGGCAAGATTCTGGAAACTTCCCTGAGACCCTCAACAAAATCAAAGGGAAGGAGGAGTATGCCATCCTTTTTCTTAGAGAATCCATTCTCTCCCTTGAGAGTACCCCTTTTCCTATAACTTTGAATAAACTAATGCCTGTTATTCTGAGTGCTATGTCTGAAATCTTTCTGGCATGATCACAAGAATTGGAGTGTGAGAGCCGGGTGCAGTGGTGCACGCCTGTAATCCCAGCACATTGAGAGGCTGAGACAGGAGGATCATGAGTTCAAAGCCAGCCTCAGCAAAGGCGAGGAGCTAAGCAACTCAGTGAGACCCTGTCTCTACATAAAACACAAAATAGGGCTGGGGATGTGGCTCAGTGGTCGAGTGCCCCTGAGTTCAATCCCCAGTACCAAAAAAAAAAAAAAAAAAAAAGAATTGGAGTGTGAGGAGGAGGTCTCCACAGCTGCCTGTTTGTAGTAGGTCAATGCCATGTAATAGGACCACACTGACATTTACACACAACAGAATAGAAGCTCAATGAGAAAAGAGACCATTTTCTTCATTCACTGCCATTTCTCTGGTATCTAGCACAGTACTTGGCATATAGTAGGCATGGAACAGATGAAATATCAATTAATAATAACTCTCTCACAGCACTTAGATCACTGTACTGAAGTTATGTTACATATTCATCTCTTATATTACACTTTAAGCTCCTTAGAAAGGAACTATATTTTATTATTGCCTATTCATTGTTTCTAATGCAATGCCTGACTCATAGTAGGCACACATTACTCATTAAAAGAACATATGTCTGAATTTCATACCATAGTCATTCTTTGGAATACTTGGAATACTGTGTTCCTAATAGTTTCCTTTTAAAAATTTAAATATGCCTGAGGTGAATGATGGAAAGCACACTTTGGCAATTTTAGCAGAGATTGATTTTCCAGATTGATTTCCAAGGTGACAGCTGCCAGCAGGTGGGCACTTGGACAGCACAAAACATGGTACATAATACGGGATACAATAGAAGTCCCTGATCTATCTAGGCATTGCTTAAAGGAACTCAATGTCTTGAAAAAGAAGAAACACCAATGAACTTGTAAATGTCTCTATAAGGTAACTAGAAGCGGAGAACAAAGTAGATGTTCAGATGAATTGGCTGCTAGTTAGATGAGAAACAACAGATTAGTCTGGGAAAGACGTTCACAGATGAAAAACTTTCACCTAAGATTTTACCATTCTGAAGGGATAATTCTGACATGGAAACACATGGAAAACACACAGCTTACTGAAGAACAGATATCATATGAAAACCCTGAATAGAAAGTAAGGTATCTCCATTTTGTTTACAGCACTGACATTTTAAGCTCTCTATATAATGAGCATTTAAGATTGTGATTTCTGGCAAAGGCCTCAGACAATGTTTGAAACCTATAGGGCCATTGACACAGCCCTCACTCCTTAGAAGAAGCATATCCAAAAAGCCTACCTTGGCATATACATCCCTTAGTGAGCACCTGTGGTTCTTTGGCTAAAGGAAAGAAAATGGATAGAAACACTCAGGTTTCAGCCTCTTCAAGAATTAGATTTATCTGAAAATACAGTTTCCATGCAGAGTTAAAACCACTTAATGGGTCTATTTTCAAAGCTTCTTTACATTGATTTTAGAGAGAAGTAACTTTCTAAGGCCCTTTGAAAGATTTAGCTTATTTATGCCTCAAGCAAGCTGGAATATAAAGTTTCTAAGGAAGAGAAAAAAAACACACACAATTCACAGTGGCCTCAGTAGATGGAGCACAGAATGAAAAGAAAAGAAGTTACATGTCATTGTATCCAATAAATTTGGGTTGTCATTACTCCTGGGCCACAGGAAACCACATAATCCCAAACACTCTGGAAAGCAGAATTGGTTCTGTATCCCACTGAAACTAGCAGGGGCTTAATGACTTGCTGGTTTAATTTGAAAGCAGGAAGCCCTTCCTTATTTTTCTTTCCCCTACTCCAGAGTTTTCAATTTCCATCATTATAGTCAGTATTTTCTTTGTGTTAAGGTACTCAAGTGAAATGGAAAAAATCCTGGAGGTATGAAGCCATTACCTCATTATTATATTTAACTACCTTCTCACTGCTTTACTCTTTCTACCAGGGAACCATCCTGGGAAGAAGAGTATGGCCTGGAAGGCACAGAATCAAGTGTTGGAGATAAGGAAGGGGAAAGTTTGGAGCAGTGCCTGGCTAGGGTTTGAAGCAGAGCTGGATACTATGAATAGCTATGGTTAAACAAGAAAGGGAGCAAGAGCTCTAAACATCTTGTATACAGGGAACAGTGAGACCATGTAAGGAAAGGTAGGGAAATATCAAGTACTCTGACAAATTCCTCCATGTTAACAATTTCCAAGGTAGCCCTTTAGGCTATCTCACAATTTGAGCTTGACTCCTTTTTCTTACTCCTTTGCCCCCTAATACTTCTGAAAATATCCTCTTAACAAAATCACTGGGAGGGAACACCAAATGACAGGGATAGGAAATCCACCTATCAAAGAAATAGGATCAGGAGTACATTCTATGCTTCTCTTTAAATAAAATTTTTCCGTGTTAAATGTCACAATCCAAAAATGTTTTACTGTTATCATCAGTTAGGAGACCAGATAAGCATAATGATTCATCTCTAATCTCTAGCACATCCCTCAGGGTCACCAAGATCTTATGGGGAGTTTACCTAGATCAAGTTAATTGTGGTAGTTTCCTTCCTCTGGGGAGAGAACTGCTTACCCCTCAATTGGGTCCCAGTTTGAAGCCTTGTGGTCTTGTGTCCCTCATCCCCATTAATCACCATCATTCTTTCTCACAGAATAAAACCATGGAACCTAGTTTTGCTTACTATATTTCCAGCGCTCTCCAATTCAATCATGCTCTTTTGTTCATAGGTCTCTGCTTTGTGCATTCCCTCTGGAACTTTGTTCTATTGTCAGTAACCATTTTTATATGATCTACCTTTCCACAGAACATTCTCTCTGCCCTATTATTTATGTACTAAGAGTTGTGCTTTTCTCATGACTATTCTAAGGGGATGTCTCAATTTCTCTTCCTCTCAGGGCCAAGACAGCAATTCTGCCTTTTGCTCACTCATCTCAGCTGTTTGCCTTCCACTGTTCCATCACTTTTAGCAACTTTTCCTCCACTGAAAAGTTTCCTCCCAAACTATAGTGCAAGCACACCTCCACCTTCTCATCCTTCACAGTAGCATTGCCCACCTCATATTTTTCCCCCACATTGTGATTCTAATAACGTTTCCTCTCACACAGATGCCTGTCCAAGGTGAAATCAGTCTTTCTGTGCATAAACCATATCACACCCTGACCTAGTAATTGCTCAACTCTTACTCAGAAGGCTTTTATTTATACTCCTTTCAGGTCTCACTCCCTTTTTTTCTTAAGGTTGACTTTTTCATCAGAACTTTATTTTTATTTATTAATTTGTATGTGGTGCTAAGGATTGAACCCAGTGCCTCACTTGCACTAGGTGAGCGCTCTACCACTGAGCCACAACCCCAGCCCCCTCATTCCCTTCTGACCAAAGTTTGTAACTTAGTCTCAGCTGGAACTCAAACGAAGACCTCACTCTCATATTCTGGGTGCAACCTGCTTTGCTCTCTCACTGTCACTATATTAGCCATCAATCTCAAAATGATTCCCACTCACAGCACCTCTCCATTTCCTCATTCTGTGATGTCCCTCCTACTTGCACACCCTCACTTGCCAGCCTGATTCCCTAAATCCCTGTTCCCTGGTAATACAAACCAGAAAAATGTCATAAGATGTATTCACATTAACTTTCTTCAGATGGGCCTTCTCTGCTGCTCGCCATTGCATTTCACTCTTTACTTTGCCTGCCCAGCCAATGCCCTACTCATCTCGTGCCCTGAGGTTCAACTGCTCTGCACACTTGCAAACAAAATAATTTTTAAAAACACTTAGACACCTCAGTCTTCTCAAGTAACCATTTCTATTTACTATAAATGTCATTGATGTTTCATTTTGTGTACCTCTTTGCTATGCACTCCTTTATTAACTCTTCCCTCTGTACAAATCATTCACTTAAAAGTAACTAATGATCTAATTAGCAAATTCATAAGCCTATTCTCCAGCTTCAACATAATCATTCCTTCAGCAGCATTTCATGTTTTTCATTCAATTTGATAAATAAATAACAGATATTTTTTCTCTGCTCTGGTTATTACCTCCCAGTCTTCACTGGCCTCTTCCTTCTTTCCTACCAGAAATATCCTTCAATGACATTATCACAATCAGGCCCTAAGTTTCTCCCATCTCTTCCAGATATTTTGCCCTTCTCCATCCCCACCTTGCACCCCTCATCCACCACACCAAATAAAATTCCTACTACAGCTTCAAAATTTTTGCTACCTTTGCCTTCTGCTGGTTTTGCCTTGCCAAAACCCAAGATTCCAACAAACACAAGTCTGTTTTATCTGATTCAGCTTCCAGGATACAAGGAATTGCTGGCAGAGGTCACAATACAGCACTAAACAATTCTATTACACATGTATTTTATAAAAAGCACTTGAGCTCTCAATGTACTTCACCACTTCTTTGATTTATCTAAACTCGACCATCTATATCAACAGTTCCTACAATGCATTACTTGCAACACTAATGATGTGGGATATTAATAGTTTCTATTTGAAGAGATAACTATGAAATGACAAGTTGGAAAATGCACGATAAACAAAGGCAGTTAATTTTTCTGCTACAGAAATTATGAGTCTTTAATATTCTCATATATAATGTGAAAAGTATAACATGACTAATTTCCCAATGTATCTGCCCTAGAACCATTTTTCTCATTATCTCCTGGAATAATGTATTGAGAGACATCATTTGCTAAAATACTGTAATTTTACATTCAGCCATTTCTATTTTCTTTTCTTGTGTCTTCATAACCCATTCTTAAAACTCCCAAGGTATTCTGGGTCTCTTATGGTTTAGAGATCCATTATCCCCAAAAAGCTCATGTATGAGACAATACAAGAAAGTTTAAAGATAAAAAGATTGGATTATATGAGGTTCAACCTAATCAGTATATTAATACTCTGATAGGGATTAATACGGTGGTAACTGTAGGTAGGTAGAGTGTAGCTGGAGGAGTCAGGTACCTGGGGATATGCCTTTGGGGTATAAATTTTGTCCTTGTTGAACACAGCACTCCCCCTCCCTCCCCTCTCTCCTTCTCTTCCTCTCCCCTTCTCTCCCTCTCTCCCTCCTGATGTCATGCTCCCAGTTGCTTTCCTCTGCCACACATCACTTCTGCCATGTTGTTATGCCTCACCTGGAGCCCCAAAGAATGGAGTCAGCCATTTATGGACTGTGGCCTCTGAAATCATGAGCCCCCAAATAAACTTTTCTGCCCGTAATTGTTCTTTTCAGGTCTTTTGGTCACAACTGTGAAAAAGCTGACTAAAACAGGGTCTCTTCATTCTAGTAGGTGATCTTTGCCTTCTTCTAATCTACTAGGTGAAATGTGTCCATTGTACATGAACCTTTAACTTTTAATTTATATTTCTCTCTTCTATGTAATATAATCTTTTACACTATGAAAGCTAAACCTTTCTTGGTGCTTCTGATTTCTCATCATGTCAATTATCTTGCTCTCCCCACCACTATCACCTTCTTCATCCCTCATTCTCCTAGGATGCATACCCCTTGACCCAGACATAGGCTTACTTAAATCCTCCTATCCTAAAATAAACAAATCCACACCCCCATGCAAGTAATCATTTATTTTCTATCCTTCCCCTTCTGCCAACTTCTTGAAAGACTAGTCTAAGATTGCTGCATTTCTTTCTTAATATGTGTTCACTTCTTTTCCACTTGCAGTCTGCCACCTGTCCTCACCATGACCAACATGCTCATAAAGATCCACATTTTCATAATTGTAGATCCTAAGACCTTCTGTCAATATTCATCCCAATGACCATTGTAGAACATCTGGAATGTTCATCATTTATTCCATCCAAGACTTATTTCTCACCCTAAACCCCTGTCTACACCTTTTCAAACTCCTTCACTGACTCCTCTTACACTCTCTATACCCTAAATGTAGTAGTTCTCCTAAATTCTCTCCCTGGTTCCCTTATCTTACTCTACCCTTCACACCTAATTGAACTGATTTGCTCTTATGCCTCTATTCTTGATACCTCTTCTGAGTTTCATATCTGACTACCACCTATCCACTAGTCATTTCTGTTAATTTGACCATAATTTTTGTAGGCACAGGTGCTACCAATTTCCAAGTCATTTTTTTCAGTGTCACACAGGATTGAAACCAGTGTCACACAAAAGCTAGGCAAATACTCAAAGTCATTTTTGATTCTTCCCTCACCCATTGTCCAAACATGCTTCTTCTAACATGTAATCCAAAAAGACACTAAATTGTTTTATCTAAAATATGTGATTAGTATCCATCCCTCAGTTCCAAACATATTTTCAGTGCCCCAGTTTAAGCTTTCATTATGCAAATGTACCCTAATTCAATTCCTTAGAATATGCTGTTCACATCATAGGCACTCAGTACATGTTTCTTTTTAAATGTGTTTTAGTTATAAATGGACATAATACCTTTATTTTTTATTTCTGTTTAGTGCTAAGTATCAAACTCAGTGCCTCACATGCTAAGCAAGCACTCTGCCACAGAACTACAGCCCCAGCCCTCAGTAAATGTTTCTTAATTTAAATGTTGCACAACATGACTAAATCACTCTGATAAGGACAGCCTGTCCAGTTAAGACAATAAGCTTTAGAGCCATATTTGCCTGGATTCATCTTCTAGCCTTACCATTTACTAGCTTTTTAGTTTAAGCAATTTAAACAAATATTTCGTTACACTGCAGTTTCCTCATTGGTAAAATGAAGATGATGATTCCTACCTAAGTAAATAAATTCATGCAAAATGCTTAAAAATAGTGTCAAAAAGTAAGTAACTCAGAATGTAAGCGTTATTATCATAATTACCTCCTTACACATTATTTGTGACAGATTCAAAAACCAGCTCCATAGACTTTCTAGTTATTCCTTTGCCTGGCCCAAGTCAGTATCTGATTTAATAGAAAAGGCTTTCTTTGTATCACACTAATCAAAGATTCTGTTTTGGTCAAGAAATCACTTAAAGTGACAACATCAATACTGATTTGAAAGCACAGTTTGGCCCAGATAATTTTTTTTTTAATTTTTAGATGTTGATGGACCTTTATTTTATTCATTTATTTATATGCAGTGCTGAGAATTGAACCCAGTGCCTCACACATGCTAGGCAAGCGCTCCACCACTGAGCCACAACCCCAACCCCCAGATAATTTCTAATCCATTCAAACTACCTCTTGAAAATTCAGGGTTGAATGTCACTAAGGATCTGATAATCCTTTTTTGTGATTTTGTTTTATCACAGATCATAGTTGGACCTTCCCATAAAGTATTTTTAGCCAGTGTTAGGACATTGAGGATGGAAGTTATGGATAATAAGCCAAGTGGTGTATCACTGAGTTTGTTCAAGTACAGAGATGGAGTCTAAACATAGAAACAGAAGCCTAATAGTAGGAAAGCAGTAGAAATTATTAGTTAGACATGGGCACAGACTGTATAGTTTCAAAACTTATTCATCTACTTGCTGAAGTGTAACACAGAGAAAGTTGCTTCATTCATTTTAACTTCCTTGCCTAATTCATGGGATTGTAATATAATGGCAAAATATTAATGAGGGACTTTTGAGGATGATGTAACAAAATATATACACAGTGCCTGAATAAACTTTACATTAACATCATCATCATTGTTCTTTTTAACAGAACTTAAGTACAAGATACTAACCCATAGTAAGAGACTGACACTAAAGTCAAAAGCAAAGAGCAATTATATGGTTCCTATGATAGAATATTCTAAGTCAGCCGGCACTGGACTTGCTATAATTCTACCTTGTTCCCTGCACCAACCCACTTCCCAGTTCTTTCTCCTGAAAGTTAGGATCTTGTCCTCATGAATGACTATATGGATTTTCCCTCCATATTGGAACTGAAGTATTCAACTGCCTTACAATGTCCTCCATGGTCTATAAAACAATCCTTTCTCTTCAGTCTAATCTGCCATCACTCTCACATTTTACCCTTCAGTTACAATGAATTGCTCATATAGGCACTAGAGTTATAGCAGTGAACACAAGAAACATAATCCATTTACTTTCATGGTACTTATATTCTAGTAGTATGTTTACATAATGAATATGTAAACAAAACAAATAACACAATTACAGATTGTAGCAAGTGCTATGAAAAGTGAAGAAAGAATAATGAGATTGATAATAGGGTATTCTTTTTAATAGGGTGGATAAGAAAGGTCTGAGTGGGGTCATTTTAATTACTATTAACATTATTGTGCTCATCCTGCAGATTTTAGCCTCAGACTTCAACTGTCTCTAGGTAGCCTGCCTTGAATCACCAGGTTAGGAGAATCTCTCTTCTGGGCTCTTATAGCACCCTGTGTATGCCACATGCAGTGGATAACTCACAATAGGCACTCAGTAGGGCTGGAGTTCCTAACCAGGTGACTGTGGACATTTAAGGAAAACTTTTAGAAAAACCAAATTGCATTCAAAATTTATTGTGTATATGAATGTTTAATTTTTCTGAAACAAGCGTTCTTCAGGTTGGTCATATTCTTAGACAGTAAGTAACCTCATCAAAGGCTATGATCTACTGCTGAATTGATGGTCAGTGAACTATTAGATTTCCCTTCCTCCTTGTGAGCACTACATTAGCTCTTCTTGGATGAGTTTTGTCCTGGAGGTATATGTGGCTTAATGCTAAATTAGTACCCACACTAATTCAGTTTGTTAATGTATTTAACATCCCTTTATTGAGTGGGTAAAATATACCAGACACTATGTTAAGCACAGTGGGAGCTAAAGAAATCAGGTACAAATATAGAGCAAGGCAAAGGCCACACACCATTTCCTCATATATATCCATTCTGTTCTATTTGGTCATAAACTCCTGTAAAGACAGAACCTCTTGCTGTGCTTCTTGCTATCTCCCTTTAGCTCTTAATGTGAATTCCTCATGTAGATGGTGCTCAGTGAAAGGCTACTCATTCTGTGGTCATTTTTGTCAGAAGAGAGGGTAGTGAGCTCAATTCTATCATATCTAGTTAACATGGGATTTAGTATACTTACAGGAACATGATTACATATGATTTATGAAAGGTAACAGCCCAGAAAACACAAATGCCCCTGAATTAATGATATGACCCCCTCCTGAATTTGAATGACAGTACCCACTGGAAAATGAGTTGAGTCTCCTAGGAGGGAACTAAAATAGCCATAAAAAGATATCTCAGGGCTAAATTTGTTCCCAAAGGAGGCCACAATAAAGCAAAAGGGCATAATTTAGAACGCAACAGGATTATTCAAACCAATGACAGCTTCCTAGGGGAGAACTTAACATCCAGAAAACAGAATGTATGGGAAGGAGGCAGTAAGGGAAATAAAGAGGAGGGGAAGGGAAAACCTGTGTTGCTGGTGGCCTCTAAATATCATTTTGGTTGTCAAATGGGAAACTGCTTCATTAGAGTCAGTTGAAACTGTTTCTGAAGTGATAATTCTAGACGCTTCTCCTTTTATCTGCTTAATTCCTTTTGAACACTGAGTCATACCTAGCTAAGCTGAAAAAACAAATTGTATTCCTTTAGTGGTGAGTAGTTTCTGTTAGAAAACTAATTGAAACCATGTTTCAAAATATTTATCCTTTTTTCTCCAGACCCTGCTAAAATATCATTTTATACTTTCAGTATTGTTAAAAAGCAAGTTGTGGGAATTCAAGACATGGCATATTCAGAACTGACTTTTTTGAGAATGAAGCTTTGCCAAATACTATTATTTGGGAAGAGGAGTCATCTAAAATTGCTCAGACTCTAACTTTTAGACAAATATTAAAGAAAATTCTGTCAACTGTTAGGAAAAATGTAAACTAACTGCTAGTAAGTTGCTTTAGTTAAAAAAAAAAAACTACTTGGATAAACTTTAATTAAGAGAGATGACTCATTTGTTATTAGAATATTATTTGAGAGAAGGCAGGTGCTGAAAAATGGTTGAGAAATATTTTTAAAAGAAGTTCAGTTTCTTCAGTTTCTTAAGTAAACTTAGCATGTCCTCTACAATCTTATTTCACTATTTATTTTTTCAGGCAAAGATAGAACAAAAACCAGTGATTTCCAAATGATCTTAAGTTCTAAATGTGATTGGGGGGGGTGTAGAATGAGTGCCATGCTGTGTATCTGAAAAGAAACCTGAAAACTTTAAATTTTCAAAAAATATATAAGCATCTATGGAAAAACAAACTTCACATAAATTACAAGATCATTTCCAGAAATGCATTTCCAGAAATACATTGTGCATTTTTGATCCTATGAATATTTTGAAAATTATATTACATAGTAATTTCTTATCAAAATGTTAGGAAAGCTGGGCACAGTGGTGCACACCTATAATCTCAGTAGCTCAGAAAGCTGAGGCAAGAGGATCATGAGTTCAAAGCCAGCCTCAACAAGGCTGGCACTAAGCAACTCAGTGAGACTCTGACTCTAAATAAAATACAAAAAAGGGCTGGAGATATTGCTCAGTGGTCAAGTGGTTCTGAGTTCAATCCCCAGTACTTCCCCCCCAAAAAATGTTAGGAAATACTTCCTCACATCAATAAGCATGCTATTCTAGGGGTTTTAAGGCCTGAATTCTAATGCTGACACAGAACTTATTTATTGTGTGGCTTTGAGTAAATCATGTCAAATCATGTCCTGGCCCTCCTCTCTAAAATGAAGCACCTGGAGAACTCAATTTTTTAAAATATTTTTTTAGTTGTAGATGGACACAATATCTTTATTGTTATGTGGTGCTGAGGATCGAACCCAGCGACTCACACATGCACTACCACTGAGCTACAATCCCAGCCCCGAGAACTCAATTTTATTCCATCCAAGGTCCCTTTTTAAAAATTCACTGAGTCTAACAGGTTAAACACTCATCTTCTAGTCGTTTTTTAAAAGAAACTGAAAGGAAAGTGACCAATTGTGATTCTCCAAGTCAATGGAGCCTACCACATAATAGCTTAAAGCACCCAGTATTGTTTGCTATAACAAACTAGAGTATATAGGGGGAAAAAAGAGCCCCAACAATGAAACAAACCTACCTCAGATAAATGCCATTTCCCCTATTATCTGCAGGGTCTTAGAGACAAATCAATAAGCATGGAGCCAGGTCCCTGTCCACACTGCCACTGCCTTTATTAATATTGCTTTTTTCGATTTCATTAATATTGCAAATACCAGCAAACAATTTGTGTTTAAACTTCCCTGCTCTCTTTTTCTAAGAGATGACAGTTTAAAAGCAAAGAGAGTTATATTTGTCTGGATTCCATATACTTGAATTCTAGAATAATCCTCAACAGCAAAGTCATTTCCTAGCTATATCAGTGAGTTACTTAGATCACCTTTTGACCCAAGAAGGATGCATAATACACAAATAGAAAGAAAATACAGGGACTAGGCTTTAATGGCTGCTGCTTGAGATAGCTACATACAATTCCATTCGGACCCATGGAACTGCCCAGGCTTATGATATAAGGAAAATAACACTCCTCTGGGGGATAGAATGTCAGGATTTAGGACCTACTGTTCCACTTATTCCCTTGTATTATTCTAATAATATAAGGGTTCATTGACACTGAATTTGTTGCATAAGTTTAGTAAACACTTTTCTCTCTGGGCTTCCAGCTCCTATTTGTACAAGGAGGAGCTTAGATTAATTATTTCTAAGGTTCCCTTTTAGTTCTGAACATTTATGATTCTGTCCTCAATTAGTTTTGCAATAAATGGACTCTGCAATCTTTGTCAGTTTCCTTGCTACTAGAATTGCTTATGTTCCATATCCCTTGGCTTCACTCAGTGCTTCTGGGTGACAACAGGATTCTAACATTGCTAGCACAGACTGCTCAACATTTTGCCAGTTGTACTGTTCACTTGGGGTGGAAAAGGATTTTAAGAGCATCAGCTGCTGACAAGTGAAGATCTCTAGAGGGACTGGGGTGGGAGTGGAAGAAGGAAAGAAAAACCTCAAGATACAAAGTTTCATTTTAAGCAACATACAAGCCACACCTATTCGTTTTATACCATCAAAGCCTTGCTTTGTAAGAAACAGAATGCTTTTGTAGCACCCAGCAGTCTCTCTTTTCTCTTTTCCAAATACACATTTTCTTCCCATGCTAATTGCCCCTTATCTTTTATAAGACTCAGACAGCACTGACTGTCCACTGCTATGACAGGGAATGGTGCCAGTTCCCAGAAGGGAGATACCTAAGGTCATTCACATGAAGAATTGGGTAGGGTCTGCAACTATTAATAGGGCTGCAATGCTGAGGTAAACTGCTATGACAGTGCAAGGGACGAGAAGGTATGAAGGAGGGGGAAGAGAGGAAGGTGGGAAGAGAGCAAGAAGAAGAAAGAAAATAATACTAAGAAATATGAAAACTAACTGATTCTCTTACCTTTGTGTTAATATTATGGTATTTATTAAATGTAATATTCTGGACCAGAAAATTTATTGTAAGGCATATTAAAAATGTTAAAATTTACATAGAAAAATAACTCACTCATTCCTGGCATACAGCACTAAACTAGGTATTATTCTCTTTGGAATTTTCAACTATCTGCTACTGTCACTTTGGGCAACTGGCTGTTGTGAGAAGAGGTGGCAAGGCCTTTAGTGCTTCATGCAACTTGAATATGTATTGAAAAATTACTCAATAGATATATGTTCAATATAATTAGAGTTGATTTTTGTTTCATTTTTTTCTGAAGACTCTGACTGCTTTAGAAGAGGTGGAAACAATAATATAAGGTTCATTGAAACCTCCATATTTTCCAGTGCTGTATTAATACCCCTTAGAGCCTGGTGTCCTAAGAAGCTACCTGACTGGTCAATTCTGATTCCAGAGAATTATAAACACATAACTTCCAGTGCGTGACACTTTTCCAAATGAGCAGTACAGTCTAGTTAAAAGATCATGTGCTTTGGATAGGAATAGAGACCTGAGAATGAATCTTAGTATTGCAAAAATTTAGCTGTGCAGCACTGGGCAAAGTCAGAACTGATGATTCATGCTTTACAAGGTTCTTGCAACCATTACATTAAACAATGAATGTAAAGCTCCTGTCAGAGGTGTTCAGACAACACAGGTTGTTAGTATTATTATTATTATAACAATGTCTTGTTCTATTTTTGTTGCTATAACAAAATACCTGAGATCAGGTGGCTTATACAGAAGTTTCTTTGGCTCCCTGTTCTAGAGGCTGAGAAGTCCAGGAGCATGACACCAGCATCTACTTACTGCCTGATAAGGCCCTTTGCTGCATCATAACATGGCAGATGGTACCACATTGCAAGACAGAGCTAGTGTAACTTGAGTCTCTTTTTTTACAAAGCTACAAATGCTGTTATGGAGGCCCTACCCTCATGGCCTAATAAAATCTAACTAATTTCTAAAGGCCATCTTCCAAACACAATTAACATATAAATTTTGGGATTAAGTTTCCAACAGATGAACTTTGAGAGGTCACATTCAAATCATAGCAAACAATAACGGTACTTGCTTTTGATGTTATTATAATTGTTATTGTTATACTCCCATCAGCCTGGCTTAACTTGTTCCTATAACCTACAATTAGGTCAGTCCCAAAACCCCTGCCTCACCAGGTTGGGACTGCTAGTTCTCAGATGCCCTCACCTCCTACCTGTCCTGTCCTACTCCCTACTGTGAGCCCCAGGCTTTTGTTCTGACAGACAGGCAGGCTGCAAGCCAGAACTCACCAGCAAGGACAAGGGGCTAATGGCCCTACCAGCTGCAGCACCTAACCCCAGGGAGGAAAGAAAAATGAGAGCGCCAAATATATAAATGGCCCCTGTCTGGACAGCTCATGAGAATTATCAATTAAGGACTGAAGATGCTTTGTGTGGCTCGTGTCTTCTTGGTTATGGGAATGATGGTTGCAATGTAGCATATCACACTTAATCACTTCAGCCCATCAATTACCAGCAAGGCAGGGAGGGAGCATGGACTGCTGCCAGGGAAGACCTGTAATTGATGGTCACCTGAACAGCATAGATCAGGTCTTTGCATTAAGGATGAGCAATTAGAAAGTTCCACTGGAAACAGGCAAGTGCTATATCAGGTTGGACTGTCTCTCACGTTTCAGAACTTGACCCTAGCTCTATAGCTTGGCAAGGCATTATTTGATACCCTCACAAGTGAAGCTACCCTCATTTAAGAGTAGTTGGACAGCCTTCCTTAGGCCTTAGGTGGAAAGGCTCCTGTCCCTTAGAATAGCTCAGGCCCTGATGTTTCACCTCACTTCATGCCTTTGGTAGGAGTTGCTAAGAAATATGAGATACTGCTACATTTGAAAATATCTCCTTACCAATTTCTCTAAAGCTAACATACCAGGCTGCTCAATAAACTCTTACCTGTCATGATTACTTATATTAAGGCATTAAAGTATCCCGACCAGAACCCCCATAGCAATCAACATGATCTTAGATTTCAATTAGCAACCTTGGCTGACATTATGTGTCATTAAATGTTGTCCCTGGATACCCCTAGTGCATTGAGTCACCTGCTACTTGTTTCCTAATCCTTTTCTTTACTATCATTGCCACCTCCTATTCCCTTAGTCCTGGGCCTTTTTCCACTCCATAATTCTCCACTATGTGACAATACATAATACAGTGTCTGGGCCCAGCAGCAATAGCAGTTAAAGTACATAAATTCTCCTTCTACGGTTCTTTTAGTATCTCTCACACAGATCTGCTGTTTTTCCTCCTGGGGCCATGAGCTTCTTGAGGGCGGGAACCATGACTTATAATAGTATCCACTACAGAATGTCCTGGAAATCATTATCAGTAAGTAAAAAAATTTCACATAAGCACTTTAGTAATTATTCTATAACCGTCAGCTGCATTATCATTCTTCTCATTCCTAATCACATTCTCCATACCTAGCAAAGTACCTGACACATCAAAGGCATTAAACATGCATTTATATGGTCAAAGCCATTTTTCTAAAATGCTTGGGTCCATACATGTTTTAGAATTTGTAATACTTTTTTAGATATGAGGAAGATAATGTGGGTGCATATACTGTAAACCACACCCACAGCAAGATCCGCGGCAGCATTTCATAATCAAACACTGTTATAGTGATACAAAGAAATATATAAGTTGTATTACTAAAGAATATAAAAAACATCATACATTAGATAAGAATATATTTGGGGGTCAAATGAGTTGGAGCCCAAATTTGCCAAGAATATAAAAAGCTCAGCTTTCATACTTTGGAGCTTGAGATTATGGACGGGAGATTGGGGACCTGTGTTGAATAAGTAAATGAGTGAAGTGGACAGGGTTCAGCCTCAGCTCCCTTTCAGGTTAGGGTGATATTGCTAAACTATATCCTCCTCTAACTCCTTGGACAAGTTCATCTTTTGAGTTTTATATCCAATTTTAATGATAAACACTCTATAGTCACGGATGCTCCCTATTCAGTATATCTTCTAAGGAAGCCAGTTCTCCTATCTCACCTCATTTGCTTATATTCAAATAGAGCACAAAGAAGGGTGAGACCTTTTATCTTGTTAAAATCTCCCCTTACTGAAAATGAGGAAAGAGTACATTTTGGGGTGGATAGCTAATACTTATTGAGAACCTTTCAGTTTATGATTATTGCCCATATTTCAGAGACAAGGAAACCAAGGCTCAATGAACTACATAATATTAGCCATTTTCTTCTCAGTTGAGAGCATGGAGAGGGGAAATCTCATAAAAAGCCAAAGTGCTATCTGATACTCATGCATAATAGGATGAAGATGATAATATTGTAACAAATTGCAAACTTGAACTCACTATCCATCTACCTACTACCTTTTTATACCACAGTAGCCTTAGCAAGGATGGAATACAAAATTAATTTCCTTTGGGGAAAATCAGTGAGATAATACCCAAGTGTGAGAGAAAAGCAAGGGTCACTTAACTTACAATCAAAGTACTATATTTTACTTCCAGTTGAGAATGAAAATGATGTCATCATCAACTGTTCTTGGGCAATAATTTTTAGTATTCAGAGTGCAGTTGTGTGCTCTGAAAACAATTTAAATTGAACAAAAACTAGTGCTTCTTTGACTAACTCTGATATTGGATTCTTCCTTTCCCCTCCCAACAAACATAGTCTCTTCTACAAGTACACAGTGAGTCAATCTGGTATATCTTGATGGTTGAATAAGCTCTTTGATTTCCGAATTATTTTGAGATTAACTGAATTTGAAATGTGGGCTGCCTGCAATGTCTTGCTGACACAAAAAGATGAGCTTTGTTATTGACAGAGAACACTTGGAAACGACATTTTCTATCATTATTCCCCTGTGCTGAACTCATGTTTGCTGCAGCCTAGCCTAGCTAGAGATGGGTGCTTTGAGGCCAGGTTCAAAAGTGCAATTTATAATTTTCTTTCTGGACTCCAGTGAACTGCCACATGGAACAGGGTGACTCTTCTGCCTGAGAGACCAAACACGTATATTTTGCTGTAGTTAGAAAACAGTGTCCATTATATTATGGTTTTTGATAACTTGCATAATGCCCCAAATGAATGAAAGCTCTCTTCCAAAAATCATTATATGAGTAAGCTGAAGCTGAATGTCACTGGAGCTGCTTTGAGGGTTTTTGTGTGAGCCCTAAAATACTGTCCTTGTTCCCAAAAGAAACTTTGTAATTTCACATCAGCCTTAGGGCCTCAGTCTGTGGACTCCAAGACAATCAAGCATCCCTTATCTTTTCTTTATTCCCTTAGTAACTGTCATTCTTTCTCTTCTTTCCTCTTTTCTCCCTGTATTTATTTTCGTAAAGCCAGACTTTTCTATCTACTTAAAAATGATGACTTATTAACACTGCCACTTCTACTGACATATCATCTCTTCTCTCTTGTCACTCACTCCTAATTTTGATACTCTCTTGTCTTATTACTTCTGGGCTAACTTGTCCTACCTACTATTCTTTCAGTTTTTCTTCATTTTCTCTAGGTTGTCACCTTCTACCTCTCCCTTAGCAAACAGCTCACTTGACCTGTCCTATAGACAGTGGCTACAATGCAACATATATGAAAGCATCCAGGGGGTAGGCACAATAACTGTGTGCCACCTATTGTTCCATTCAGCCACCTATTTGGAATTCTGCTTGAATGCACAGCAAAGAATAATTTTAAATGAATGTGCAATAATTTGCAGAAAGTGGTGCTTCTGAAGTACTCACACTATTTGTATTTCTATTATACAGGACAAAACCTATTATACAGGACAAAACCTATGCACTAAATGTTTGCAGGACCAATAGCCTGTGAACACAATTGT
>PVHX01025416.1:0-22324 GCA_004024805.1 Geosciurus inauris | reverse complement strand
GTGTGGGCCACTGTGGCTGGCTAGGAAGGTTTGTTTCTATTCTGAGTTAGGCGGGTAGTCACCTTTTCCTCCAGGTGTGTTAGCCTATTAATCATCATAGCACCTGTAAGTAATCATCCTCCTTTTTTCCCCTTTTGCAGTGCAGCTGAGGTGTCTGTACATCTTTTCGTTTCTAAAAGTTTTTAAAAACTTTTCACACGTCCTGGTGACAGCTCATTGCCTTTTTAAAAATATTTATTTAGTTGTCAGTGGACTTTATTTATTTTTATGTGGTGCTGAGAATCGAACCCAGCGCCTCACCCGTGCTGGGCAAGCTCTCCACTGAGCCCCGCCCCCACCTACTGCCTTTCAGTGCTGGATAACGTCCCACGTGGTGGCCAGGATGGAGCCTGTTCATCTCAAGGATCTTTTCGAAGTCACATTTCTAGCTGCCGAGGCCTTGGGCACATGCGTGAACTGCCCTGCCCGCTGAGCCAGGTGGTGGGAGGCCTCTCAGCTCTGCTCCCTCAGGGCACTCGCCACACTGGGAGTGCACCTTCCTCCTCTGCTGCCTGTCGCTCTTCCTCTTGCCCTGCGGTCCTGACCCAGACCCGCAGTTCAGCATGAAGAGGGGAAGCTGGGGTCCACACCTTTCCCGGGCTTAGAGATAACGTGTCTTTCTTCTCATCATCGGATAGAGTGGGGCAGGTTTTGTCTACATCAAACCATATAGAATTGCCATTTTTGTTATTAAAAAAATGGTCAAAGAGCCAAACATGGGGCACACACCTGTTACCCCAGCTACTCGGGAGGCTGAGGTAGGAGGATCGCAAGTTCAAGGCCAGCTCAACAAACTAGTGAGACCCTGTCTCAAAAAAAGTCTGGGGGTACAGCTTAGTGGCAGATCACTTGGGTTCAATTCCCAGCACCACATGTCAATGGCCGGGGTGCGGCTCAGTGGTAAAGCACCTGTTTAGCTTGCGTGGGGCCCTGAGTTCCATCCCTGATACCACACAATGTGAAAGGCCAAGTAGCAGTCTTATCATCCACCCATCCAGCTCTTCCCAGGGTAGTGGAATTCCGCCCTACCTGTGGCCTCTACGGGACCCTTACCCACTGGAGCTGCAGCTGTGGCTTTGGGCCTGCAGGGCAGCACTGCTTGCTCAGACCTTGGGCGGAGGCTGTGCAGCTGGGTCTCCATGAGCATGGCCTGTGTGCTCCTGCCCTGGTGTGCACTGCAGCACGACCGGCAGTTTCCGCCTTGATGGCTAATGAGACAGTCCAACCAGCACCAGCTGGCGTGGTGGGTGTGTGTTTTAAACTGCTCAAAACTGGGGGCTGGGGATGCAGTTCAGTGGTATAGCACTTGCCTACCATGTGCAAGGTCCTGGGTGTGATCCCCAGCATTGCTGAATAATTAAACTGCTGATAGTTAGCTTCTTTAAAGGGTATTATTGAGGCTGAGCCTAGTGGTCACACCTGTGATCCTAATGACTGAGGAGGCTGAGGCAGGAGGAGCACAGGTTCCAGCCCAGCCTGGCAGCTTAGTGAGACCCTGTCTCAAAATAAAAATAAAGGGCTGGAATTGTGGCTCCGTGGTGGAGCCCTTGCTTTGCATGCATGAGGCACTGGGTTCGATCCTCAGCACCATGTAAAAATAAACAAAATAAAGGTATTGTGTCCATCTGCAACTAAAAAAAATTATAAAAACAAACTAAAAATAAAAGGGTTGGGGTGCAGCTCAGTGGTAGAGCACCCCTGGGTTTAATCCTAATTACAACAAAAGAGAAAGGAAAATAAAAAAAAAAAAAATCGGAATTTTAGATAGTCTCGATACAGATCCATGTTTGCTGATGGGCTGCAGATGTATTCTGCCAGAGCATATTTGCCTCTTCAGTTTATTTAAAATGCGAGAGCTAGGTGGAGATGGACAGGCTGTCCTGCCCTGGGTGTGCCCCCACCCGGAGGAAGCCGCAGCTCTGGCCTGCGTGGCTGGAGGCCTGCAGAAGGCGGGTGGGGCTGAGGGCAGAGGGGCCCCGGGACATGAGAGGAAGGACATCAAGGCTACAGGTCGGGCAGCTGGAGAGGAGGGGACGGGCGGGCAGTCCATCCAAGGTGTTCCTACTGCACCCAGTTAGTGTCCAGCCTGAGGCCACACATATGGCACAGTCCGGGAGAACCTGAGCTTTGGCAGAGGGCAGGGATCTGGACTGAGGGTTGGTGCAGGCTCACCAGGTGCTTGCCCCCAAGAAGAAGTAGGGGGTCAGCACTACAGGAGCCCATGGCCACTGGGCCCTGGGAAGCTGTGGACTAAGCGACAGGTGAATGGCCACGGCCAGGCAAGGCCACAGAGCTCCTGCACCCATGTGGCTGGTGTCCTGCTGCTATGTCTCGGGGAGGATGGCGGTCCTGGCCCCTGTGGCCATCTACTGCCCTCAGCTCCATGCAGCTGCATCTGCTTGGGTGCCCCCTCGTGCTTCCTGGCTGCTCCTCCTGGCCTCCCTCTTGGGTGCTCCCTTGAGCTTCCTGGTTGCTCCTCCCGGCCTCCCTCTTGGGTGCTCCCTTGAGCTTCCTGGCTGCTCCTCCTGGCCTCCCTCTTGGGTGCCCCCTCGAGCTTCCTGGCTGCCCCCCCAGCCCTCAGGCTGCCTGCTTTTCTGCAGCCTGCCTCAGAGGGAGGGTGTGATGAAGCCTCAGACGCAAGTGGGTGGCAGGGTGGCCGGGTTGGCAACAAGCCCACGAGGTCCTGGGGCTGCGTGTGTCCACTGCAGGTCGAGCTCCACCCCAGGCCAAGGCCAGCACCTTTGGGGCCCCACTCGTCCTCTCCAGGACAGCACCCTGTGGGCTGCCTTGCCCTCGCAGAAGAGGCTTCTGCTTGCTGCCCCTGCCCAGAAGGCAGGCCGCGCACAGGGCTTGGTGGAGGCCTGCTTGGTCCTGGCTAGTGAACGAGCCTGTCCTGCCCTTTTGGAGCGGTCACCAAGTGGAGAGTCCCTGACCCAGAGCTCTGGGGACAAGTGTCCTCAGTGCTGATGGGAGCTTGTGGCATCACCTGAGCCCTCTCTACCACATTGCCACCGCAGGACCCCCAGCACACCAACAAAGAACGACCTTCTGAATGCACAGGGAACGGCCAGCTGCACGCGGCGCCCCCGGTCAGCACAAGCGACGCCCTGCACAGCTGGAGGGCAGGCACGGCAGCCGGGCCCGCCCAGGTATGGTGGGAGCAAGGGTGCTGTGAGCCTGCTGCTGGGACCCCGGATGCCCGCGCAGAGTGGCCGAGTGGGCCACAAGGGGAGCCTGTGGCCCGGGGTGTGGGGCCAGGGGATGGGAGGACACAGGCCTCGCTCTGCTGGAGGGGCGGCTGCAGGGGTGGCTCCTCCCTTCCAGAGGGTTCCTTCCACCTGTGAGTGCTCAGAGCAGCCTGGCCCCCAGTACTGCCGGTGCTGCTGTGCCAGAGCATTCAGACCTCCCTCCTGACCCTGTCCTCGTCCCCAGCTGCCTCTCCTGTCTCAGAGCCACTGCTGCCCTCTTCCACTAGGCAGAGGGGATCAGGGCAGAGGAAGGGGGCGTTCCAGACAACCGTCTTTCCTGACTTCCACAGAGGCAATACGAAACACCCTGGGTGGCCTGCAGACCACCTCAGAGAGAAGACGGGCCTAGGAAGCCTCTGCAGGCCCCAGCTCCTGAGGGAAATGGCTGCCACACCCACAGGTCATCTTCACTGGCCAGCAGCTCCCTGCAGGACACCTGGAGGTTACTAGACCTGGGGTCCAGCCCTTCAGGCCTTCCCTCCCAGGACGACTCACCTCCAGGTAGGAGAGAGTTGCCTGCCCTGGCTGCTGCCCTGCAGGGTAGGTGGTGGCTGGGGACAGTGTGGCCGCCACTCCCTGAGGCTAACACCGGGTGGGTGCCCCCTTCCCTATGCCTGGACTTCCTGAGCTCTGGGTCATGTGCTCCACAAACACACAGGCCCCTGGCCCTGCTCTGCACGTTTCCCGTGTCATGCAGCTCAGGACCCTGAGGGACAGGAGCCACTGCCAGCACAGTGCCACCTGGGTGCCCAGGGGTGGGTGCCATGTGCACAGGCTGCTCTGGCAGTCCTGCAGCTCCCCACGCTCGCTAGGCTCCTGTGCCCCGCTCCTGCTGCAGCCTCTGGGCATCACGATGTCTCCAGGAAATCCATCTGAGCAGGCGCTAGGCAGCTCAGGGAGGCCCTGTCTCTACGTACAGCACAAAATAGGGCTGGGGTGTGGCTCAGTGGTCCAGTGCCCCTGAGTTCAATCCCTGGGACCAAAAAAGAAATCCATTTGAAGGGTCTGCTTTTGGGGACTACAGGAGACAGCTGGTAGCTGGAAGGGTGGAGGGAGGAGACACCTGCTTGAGCACAGCAGGGTTGAGCGCAGGACCAGGAGTCCGAGCGTCCTGCCCAGAGCACCCCTTCTGGTGTCCCAGCTGAGCACGTGGCACCCACCTGTCAGCCTAGCCCCTTGGGAGGCTGAGGCAGGAGGTTGGCAGGTGCCAGGGCAGTCTCAGCAACTTAGTGAGACCTTGTTTCAGAATAAAAAGTAAAAGGGGCTGGGGATGTGGTTCAGGTAGAATGCCTCTGGGTTCCATTGCCAGTCCAAAAACAAAAAACAAAAAACAATATTGCTGAGGGTGTGCTGCAGTCCAGAGCCCTGGCCCAGCTGCTGGGCCCTGGGCTTCACAAGCAAAGGTCTGCATCTCTGATGGGCAGGGATGTCAGATTGGCCTCCACCCACACATGCCAGCCCACACCACCCCACAGCATCCACAGTGGCTTCCTACACGCTGTCACCAGTCTGCCCAACATCCATCTTTGCTAGCCTGTTGAGATTCTTTGGAAATTAGGTTATTTCTGAGACAAAAATTCTAAATATTTACACCCAGTTTTTCATGTTTTTGACTTTTTTTTTTTTTTTTTGGTATTGGGGATTGAACCCAGGGGTGCTCTACCACTGAGCCATGTCCCCAGCCCTTTTTATTTATTTATTTATTTATTTTTATTTTTACTTTTTGGTACTGGAGATTGAACTCAGGGGCACTCGACCACTGAGCTACATCCCCAGCCCTATTTTGTGTTTTATGTAGAGACAGGGTCTCACTGAGTTGCTTAGCGCCTTGCCATTGCTGAGGCTGGCTTTGAACTTGGAATCCTCCTGCCTCAGCCTCCCAAAGTGCAGGGATTACAGGCACGTGCCACTGCACCCGGCTGCTAATATCCTTATTTTTGATCCTTCCTAGCTTTGGGGACCCAGGCAAGCCCCTCCAATCTTACTGTCCCATCTTCTGGGGCAGTTCTGGGTTAACTGCTTTAGTGTGAACCGTGGTACATCTGTCACTGAGCACGGCGTGTGTTGTGAGGTGGGCTGCTGAGGGGTGCTGGCACCGGCACCATTTCCACCTGGGGAGCCCCTTCCCTGGTGTGCTGTTCCCAGTGTGCTGGACCTGCAGCGTCCTGGTCCTGTCTGCTGGCGGGCCGTGCGGTGCTGTTGGAAGGCCCAGTCGGGTCTCCCGTTGTGTTTCTTCTTGCTGGTCACTCCCGCCCCTCCTCCGTGCAGCCTTGAGGCCCAGCGCATGAGGTCCCCCTGCTCCCCACTCGGCTCTAGTTTCTGAGGATTCATTACGTTAGGCTCTTTCCTGTGAAGTTGACTGGCTTTGCTTTCAGTCCTGGAATAGGGCCGTGCTTTGTTCGGCGACTTAGAGTGTGGCCAGGCTGAGCAGGGGTGCGTCTGGCAGACGGAGAAGGGCTAAGGAAGGCGGGCCCGAAGATCCAGGAATGGCAGGCCTGGGCGCTGCCGTCCTGTGAGGAGGGCTGCTGGCCATGGGTCCTGCAGGGGCACTGCGGGGGCAGGCTCGGGAGGGCGGCTGTGTGGGCATGGCTGCTCTGCCAATGCTGGTTCCTGGAAGGTGGGCTCAGTTGAGCTCAGGGCCTGGGCTGCTGGCCCGGTGGCCGCAGCAGTGTGGCGCCCTGCTCCCTGCAGACGTGGCCGAGGTGCTGCCCCTCCCCCCGTGCTCCCCAGGGGTCCCCCCTGCTGTGTTGCCCTCTCCCTGTCACAGCTCCTTGCAGCCCTGCTCCTGCTCCAGGCTGGCCTCTGTCCCCACTGCTCCTCGGGCGCCACACTGCAGGCTCTCAGTAACCCGCGTCTCTGCAGAGCTGCGCCTGCTGTCCTGGGGTCCTCGGGTACATGTCCATCTGTTTGGTTTCCTCCTCCTTTTGAGACAAGGCCTCCCTGTGCTACCCTGGCCTCCAGCTCAGGGCTCAGGCTACCTCCTGCCTCAGCGTCTGCAGCGCTGCTTCTGGGGACTGGGCCCCGGCTGCTCCAGCACGGCTACAACCCGCCCTTTTATGTGTTTATCATTCCGAGACAAGGAGGCAGGCACTTTCCCTCCTGCAACAGCCTCCACCAGTCTCTCCGAGGAGCAGCCGGGGGTTTACAGCCCGCTGCCCAGCACCGACCCCAGCTCCTTCCCAGGCACTTCCACACCTGCAGGAAGCCCTGGGTCTGCCCAGCAGTCCGCCCCACCCGTCTTTCTCCTTCCTGGCACTAGCCCCCCAGGCCTCCTTGGTTTTTCTTATTTATCTTGTTTTCCTTCTATCTGCTTCAAGAATGTCCCTGTGGGTGGGGACATCTGAGAGGCTTTGTCCTAAATCCCTGACCGCTCTGCCAGAACCAATCAACCTGTGCAGAGATAAGAGAAGGGAGTCTGCAGCCTGGGGAATCTAGAAGGATCCTCAAGCTGAGTCTGATTAGAGAAACTACCAAGCATTGTTAAAAAGGCTTGAAAAGCAGGCACTTCCCAGATGGAGTATCAAATATGATAAACTGTCACCAACCTTAATTCTAATCAAAATACCAACAGAATTTCTCTTGGAGCCCAGCAGGTGGATTTTCAAGTTCTGCAGCAATAAAATGCATAAGAGGTGATGGACAAGCTCCAGATACCACCTCAAGATAGGACCCCAGCCTGGGACCCCGCTGCTCCAGAGGCAGGAGCATGCAAGTTCAGGGCCAGCCTAGTGAGGCCCCATCTCCAAATAAAAAATAAAAGGGCTGAGGATGTAGCTCATTGGCAGAGAACCCCTAGGTCAGATCCCCAGCACCAAAAAGAGGAGGAGAAAGAAAGAGGGAGGAGAAGGAGGAGGAGAGGAAGAGGAGAGGAAGGAGGAGAAGGAAGAGGAGGGAAGAGGAGGAGAGGAAGAGGAAGGAAGAGGAGAGGAAGGAAGAGGAGGAGAGGAAGAGGAAGGAAGAGGAAGGAGGAGGAGAGGAAGAGGACAGGAAGGAGGAGGAGAAGAAGAGGAAGGAGGAGGACAGGAAGGAAGAGGAGGAGAGGAAGAGGAAGGAGGAGGACAGGAAGGAGGAGGAGGAGAGGAAGAAGAAGGAGGAGGAGAGGAAGAGGAAGGAGGAGGAGAGGAAGAGGAAGGAGGAGAGGAGAGGAAGAAACACCAACACAAGAACCCCACTGGAAAGCTGAAGGGAATGGACCCCACACCCTGCTCCCAGAGGGGCCTGCTGGATAAGATGATTGTTCTCCCGAGCCTGGAACAGAAAGAGTGATTCAGCAACTGGTGGGCAGAAGGGAGTTCTAGCCTCCCATTCGGCCACAGGCTGAACGCTCCAGGCAGAGCTGACCACTCAGCCCGACCATAGAGAGGCACAGAAGCGGAAGGCAGCGAGTCTGGAAGGCAGCCTCTCCCGTGAGGAAGGAGGCTTCTTGCAGATGAAGAACAAGCTGGAGGGGCGGAGCTCAGCAGCAGCACCCTTGCTGGCCTGCCCCAAGCCAGGGCTCATCCCCAGCACCACAGCAAAGGCCAGCCCACCCACAGCTGTCCCCTGGCCAGAGGCCCCTGAAGACCAGTCCTCCACCACCTCGTGGGGTGCAGCTCAGGACCCTTGGGAGCAGGGGCTGCACACTGCAGCTGCGGCTGGCAGCCTCTCCTCACGGTCCTGGTGCCGCGCCAGCCTGGCTGCAGCACCTTCTGCGTGTGGAGTGGGCCTGTCCCGGCTGCCTGAGGGATGGGAGGCTCGCTGCATGTGTGCCTGGGTGTTCCCGTCGGCACACTCTGGTGAGAGGGTCTCGCCCGTTTATAAACACTGGGGCTCATGTCTGCGTGTGTAGATTGTCGCCTTTAGCTTTTTGTTTTTCTTTCAGGGTCCTGGGGAGGAAACCCAGGCCTTGTGCTGGCAAAAGGCTCTACTGCCCAGCCACCTCTGCATCCTCACTTGTAGTGTTTGCCAGGTGCTACAGTGAACCCCTGTGGGTGTGCTGTGCGCACCGGGAGGCCCTGTGGCTGGCCAGATCTCCAGAAGGGACATGGCTCTCAGAAATCGCCACACCCTCTGCCGGCTGGGTCCTGGCAGACCCTCTGCCGGCTGGGTCCTAGGAGACCCTCTGCCGGCTGGGTCCTGGCAGACCCGGCTGGGTCCTAGGAGACCCTCTGCCGGCTGGGTCCTGGCAGACCCTCTGCTGGCTGGGGCAGACCCTCTGCCGGCTGGGTCCTGGCAGACCCTCTGCTGGCTGGGGCAGACCCTCTGCCGGCTGGGTCCTGGCAGACCCTCTGCTGGCTGGGGTGTGGCAGTCCTTGCTCCAGATCTCACAGACTTCTCAAGTGTTTGGGGGCTTTTTTTTTTTTGCCAATCTGATAAATGAAACCTGATATTTAGCATTGGTTTTCATTCACAGTTCTGAAGTTTCAAAGGAGGCTGGCCCCGTCCCTAGCTGGTGGGCCATTTTCGGTCTGGCTCTGTGCTGCCAAGGACTTCCGTCCTGTTCACAGGGACCAGGAGAGCCCGGCAGGTGGGGCAGGCAGTGCTCTGAAAGGCACCCCTCCCCTGGCAGGGGCAGGAAGCTGGGGGCTAAAGCAGCCTGGCCCAGGAGGGCTGCAGAGGGCTGCTGCTGCCCACAAGCTGCACAAGTGCAGGTCACGCTGGGACCAGGGCACTGGGTGACTGCCCCGCTCCTGGGCCCCCTGTAGGGTGCTGCCTGGAGTTCCAGGAGAGGGCGTGGCCAGGGCAGAGGTCGCCCTGAGGAATGTGGCTGTGGGAGGGGCAGGCAGGAGGGCTGGGGTCTCTCCCACCTGGCATCCCCGAGGTTTGCCCTGGTCAGAGCGGCCGCTTGCCCACAGGCTGGGGAGGCGCTCACTCACCCCACCCCCAGCCGAGGCCACAGCTTAGGAGGAAGTGCTGATGTTGGTTTTGGTTTTGTTGTTTTTCTTTGAAGTTGTGTTCTTTTGAAAATCACATTAGCTGGGCAGCCAGGGCACCTGCCTGTGGTCCCAATGACCAGGGAGGCTGATGCGAAAGAGGCGTGACTGAAGGCCACCCTTGGCGCTTTAGTGAGACCCTGTCTTCTCTCAAAGCAAAAAGTAGAGAGCGCTGGGGTGCAGCTCGGTGGAGAGCACCCAGGCCCACAAAGAAAACAGCACCAGCTCTTCCCTGAAAAGCATTATTTAAGAAGGTCGCATAGGCTGGGTGTGGTGTGGTGGTGCAGGCCTGTCCTCCCGCAATTGGGAGGCAAACACAGGAGGACCCCAAGACTCAAGGCCAGCCCCTCAGTTTCATTCTCAGTACTGAAAGAAAGCAGAAAGAGAGGGAGGAATACAGACAGACGGCCATCCAGGAGGGTGACTGCGGGAACGCCCCAGAGCCTGGTGCCCATGCAGTCTGGTCCTCCCTGTGTCCTGAGCAGAGGTGACATTGGGCTCTGAGGGCTGGGGAGATGGGCCCCCCAGCAGGGATTGGTGGCTCAAGGAGGGCATGGGGCCCTGCGGGCCTCCTCACATGGACCCAGCGCCGCTCTGTAGCCACCCCCCAGCAGCCTGGTGGTGCCCCTGCAGTGGAGGCTCACCTGTCATCTCTGCCATGACTGAAAGTGAGAGGGCCATCATGCTGTGTCCTCCAGAGCCATGTGCAGCTGGGGGATACCAGAACCAGCGTGGGTCAGCAACCTGGCTGGGGTGGGCGACCCCTGTCTGCCGGTGCTGTGCTGACTCGCCGTCTCTTCTTTGTGGTGCTGGACTAAACCTGGGGCCTGGCACGTGCCAGGCAAGTGCTCTACCACTGAGCCACACCCAGCCCTTGGATTTTTTATTTTGAGACAGGGTCTGGCCAGGTTGCTGAGTCTGGCCTGGAACTCACAATTCTCCTGCCTCAGCTTCCCGAATCACTGGGGTACCGCTGTGGCCACCGTTGGCCTGAGTCGCCCTAACAAGTGCAGAGGACCCGCCGGCTTTGAGAAACATATGCCCAAGTGGGTCTCTGTTAGCTCTTGACGTTGTCACTTCCACTCAGGAAAGGAACCAACACTGAAGTGACTTAAAGCAAAGCAAATACATGAAGCAATAATCTTGTCGGCCTGCTTTTTAGTGGTGTTTGCTCAGGGGACACGGATGGGCTGGCACACACTCCTGTTTCTGCCAGGCTGTGGTTACGAGGACCAGTCCTAAGGTTCCCCATGAGCAGCTAAAAAACTGCGCCCAGGTAGCTGCCCTTGGGAGGAGGGCAGGTGGGTGGGCCACGGACTCCTGGCCTTCCGCCCAGAGCCGTTCCTGGGCGGCAGGGACAGCAAGGGGAGCAGGTGCTCAGCAGCATCCGGGTCCCAGAGCCTCAGAGCAGGGCGTGCAGCCGGGAGAGGCGAGGAGGGGCAACTGGCGTCCAGTGCTCACAGGGCGTCCTGAGAACCAGCTGAGGCAGCACAGTGGCCACACCTATGACCCCAGCGGCTCGGGAGGTCAAGGCCATCCTCAGCAACTTTGTGAGACCCTGTCTCAAAATTTAAAAAAAAAAAAGGCTGAGGATACAGCTCAGCGGCAGAGCACACTACGCACAGCACCCAGTGCTGCCAGACAAGAGCACAGAGCTTCAGAGACTAGAGAGAGCAACATCTGACAGGAAGAAAACTGCAGGGGGTGAACAGAAGGAAGGTGCAGAAGGAAAAACAGGGAACTCAGAGGAAAGGAGGGCCCGAGTCCTGGCGGGGTGGTGCTGCTGTGTTCTCAGTGCTCGTGTCTGCACAGGAGAGGACCCAGGCACCACGGAGGCCCAGAGTCCATCAGAAGGGAAGGAAGGGAATCCCCTCAGGAGGAGGGCCAAGCTCTGTGGCAGGGTGAGGCTGTCAGGAGGTCCCACCCACTGTCACTCCAGGCTCAGGCTGACAATCTGCACTACCTGACCACCCGAGGGCAGCTCGTGGCCAGCTTGGCCTGGCGGCAGGCCCTCACTAAAACTGGCTCTACAGGGTTTATGGTGGTGGGCTCTGGTCTCGGTCATCCTGCCTCCCAGGCCTGGGATCTCTGGCTGGGTTGTTTGTGTGGGGTCTTGCATAAGACGGCGCAGCAGCCAGGCCCTCCCTCGAGTGTCTGTCTGCCTCCTGCTGTAAGAGGAGTGGGTCACAGCGCTGACAAGCCAAGGTCCCAAAGCCGCTGTCGTCAGCTGCCTCCGTGAACGCCTCCGACGGGGAGCTGTTCTTTACCAACGTGCTCTGCACTGAGTATTTTCCTGAGCCCCTGGCCCACACTCAGGTCTAACTGCCACCTGATGTTGAGGACAGCAAAGAACCTGGCTAGTGGCTCTCGGATGTGGCTCAATGGCAGAGCACTTGCTTGTGATCCCAGCAGTTCTCAAGGCTGAGGCAGGAGGACCATAGGCCAGCCTGGACAATTGACCAGACCTGTCTCAAAAAAAAAACATGCTGCCCAGGCCTGGTGGTGCACACCTGTAATCCAGCAGCTCCAGAGGCTGAGGTAGGAGAATCACAAGTTCAAAGCCAGCCTCAGCAACTTAAGGAGGTGCTAAGCAACTTAGTGAGACCCTGTCTCAAAATAAAATATAAAAAGGGCTGGGAATGTGGCTCAGTGGTTAAGTGTTCCTGGGTTCAATCCCCAGTAGTACAGATTAGTAAGTAAATAAATAAGTACATTAAGCACAATAGCCCAAACACTCCATTAGCAGACTGGAAGAAAAAGGCAAGTCTCAACCATGTCCTGTCCTCAAAAACCCGCTCAGGCCGGAGTCGAGCTAGTGCAGCAGCCAGTCCTGAGTGTGCACGTGCCTTCTGACAGAGCCGCGGAGCCCTGGAAGCAAACACTCCCAGGGCGGCAGAGGCATCCGTTCTCATCCATCACCAGGTGACAGACAGCAGACAGATCTGTGGGAGATTTGGGCTCGGCATGGCTGGTTTTTGTTCAGAGGCCACTGTCTGGTGAGTTCTGCACTGGGCCCGTCAGAACACACTGAGCATCAAAACAGTCGCTCGTGCTGAAGTTCCAAGTCCAGCCTAAATCTGAGCAAGAGGCTAGCCTGACCTTTGTGCAGAACCATGATCAGCCCAGAACAGCCCAGTTTCCCACACGGGCAGCTTGGACTGGCACGACTCTTCCACGTAAAAGTCAACCCAAAGTAAGCCGGGCATGGTGGCACACACCTGTAATCCCAGCACTTAGGGAGGCTGAGACAGGAGAATCGCGAGTTCAAAGCCAGCCTCAGCAATGGCGAGGCGCTAAGCAACTCAGTGAGACCCTGTCTCTACATAAAACACAAAATAGGGCTAGGGGTGTGGCTCAGTGGTCGAGTGCCCCTGGGTTCAATCTCCAGTACCAAAAAAAGAAAAAAAAAAAAATCAACCCAAGGTAATGTGATGCTAACAGCCAGTTACCTTCTGTTGTTCTGGTTCCTCGTCCTGCCACACAAGGAAAGCAACTGTGAAATGGTCTTTTTGGTTTTTTGTTTCCACTTTTCTTGGCCTTTTCCTGTCTAGAACCACCTTGTGCTATGGTCCTCGGAACACTTCTTCTATTTTATGGAATGATGCATGGCCTGAACGTAAACCCAGCTGGGATCTTAAATGGATAAGCTGAACGTGGCTTTGCTCTGATTCACTTGGCCACCTCAACCTGACTGAGGAGCACAGAGCCCTGAGTCCAGGAGCAGCAGCAGAGGACACATCCCTCCCAGGTGCAGCTGGGACTCGGCCATGAGACAGCTCTTGATAAATTCAAAAAAAAATTGCAGAGAATGTTCCCTGACCACAACAGCATATAACTGGAAACCAATAACAAAGATGCCTAAAAAAAACTTCAAATATTTTGAAAATAGACAAAACACTTCTAAGTAACCCATGGGTCAAAGAAGAAATCTCATAGCAGCACTGAGAAATGTATGCCATTAAACCCAGGGCAGTGGCGTAGTGCTTTCATCTCAGGGCAAGCTCCAGGCCACCGGGGCAGCTTAGCAAGACTGTATTTCAAACTAAAACACAGAGCTGGGGATGGAGCTCAGTGGTAGGGCTCCACCGCGTTCAGCCCCCTGACTACAGCTCATGAGTAAAACCCCGAACGTGAGGAGTGAAGGGCAGCCGCCTTGCCACAGTTGGGGACCTGGGAGGTCCCAACAGATGAGGCCCAACCACTTGCCACAAAGGAGGGACAGCAGACAGAGCTGGGGCAGGAAGAAGGAGTCTGTTCTCAGGGAGGCCGCACTGGAAAGGCACAGAGGTGAGAGTCGGGTGGGCTTGGCCAGCAGTGGTGGGTGGGCCTGGTTGGTGGTCACCTGGGGCTGGCTGTGCAGAGTCGTGGGGGCCGAGGACATGGCCGCTGCTGCTGGGGGCAGTGCTGACTCCGTGGCAGGAGGTCATGTGTCAGACCAGGTCCTGAGTTGGGAGTGAGCTCAGAGCAGGCCAGAGAGGCGAAGGGCTTTGGTAGGCAGCAAAGGTCCTGCTGCAGACTGTCCACAGAGACCCCTCAGACGCCATCTCCAGTGGTGTCCAAAACTCCACTCTGACACTTGATCAGAGGATGTCAGGGCCCACAGGATGAGGGCTCAGTCCACCTCAGACACCACTCAAAGTCTAGGTGGTCATCATGCTGCTGACCACCTGCCCCAACTCAACAGAGGCTCCTAGGGCCCCCTTCCCAAGTTGGGTCATTGCTAGGATGGCTCACAGAACCCAGAAGCCCTGACCTTACTGCCAGACGGGAGGACGCCCAGGTCGAGGCGTGGGGAGGGCTGGCAGCTCCCGCCCTGGGCAGCGGACTCAGCATGCCCCAAGGTTCCAGCGCCTTCCTCCTGGGGTGCCTTGGAGGCTCCACTAGGACCAGTGTTGACTGGGGCCATCCCCGGGGGCTTTGCAAAGTCTCCTCAGTGACGTGCACAGGTGTGGTTAGAAGGGGCTCCTTCCCTGTCCTTGGCTCAGGAAGTCCCTCCACATCCTGTCCTGTCCTGAGTTCTGTATCTCTGAATCCAGCCAACTGGGGATTAGATATTTGTTCATGATGGCATCCGTGTACTCAGTGTGTAGAGACTGGACAGTACAAGGGTGGTAACAACTATATGCCAGGAAATAGGGACAGACACCAAAATGTATATTTATTATATGTTATATCACAAGCATTCGTGACTTAAAAAAACAGAAATAACTCCCAGAAAATTAGGACCAGGAAGGAGCTTTGTTTTTCATCTAAATATTTTTGGTTGTGGTTGGACGCAGTACCTTTATTTTTATTTTTATCCATTTTTATGTGGTGCTGAGGATTGAACCCAGTGCCTCACACTTGCTAGGCAAGTGCTCTGCCACTAAGCCCCAGCCCAGCCTAGAAGGGAGCTTCACCTGGCAGAGGGCACTCGGGTGGGACCTGCAGCTAGTGTCCCGCAGTGAAAGGCTGCTGGCTTCCATCCTGCTTCCACCAAGTAAAGCAAAAAGAGAGGGAACCTGGGTGCGGTGGCCATGCCTGTTACCCCAGCTGAGGCAGTGGAAGCAGGGTGGTCACAAGTTCAGGCCAGCCACAGCCACTTAGTGAGACCCTGTCTCAAAATGGAGAAAAGGGTGGGGGGCCGAGGGGTAGAGATCCCCTGGGTCCATCCCCGTGCCAAAAACAAGACTAAAAAGAACTTAGAGCTCTGCCCTCAAATGGTGCTGTCCAGGAAAGGAAAAGATAAGCCAAAGTCTGAGGGGAGATATCTGAACACATACTAGGTACTTGTGTCCAGAATCTAATAAGAAATGGGAGTGGGGGGTGCTGGGGCTGTAGCTCAGTGGTAAAGCGCTTGCCTCACATGCGTGAGGCGCAGGGTTCGATCCTCAGCACCACATAAAAATAAATAAAATAAAAATACTGTGTCCATCTACGACTAAAAAAATTTTTTTTTAAAAAAAAAACAAAGAAATGTAGCCAGGCGTGGTGGTGCACACCTGTAACCCCAGCACTTAGGGAGGCTGCTGCAGGAGGATCACAAGTTCAAAACCAGCCTCAGCAATGGCGAGGCCCTAAGCAACTCAGTGAGACCCTGTCTCTACATAAAACACAAAATAGGGCTGGGATGTGGCTCAGTGGTCGAGTGCCCCTGAGTTCAATCCCCAGTACCAAAAAAAAACCTCAAAAGTAAGAAACGCACCACGAAAGAGGAGCCAAAGGCTCTGCACAGGTACTTTCTACCACAAGGCGAAGAAACCAGCAGCCAGCCTGCAGAAGGCACTGTCTGTTTTCAAAGGCATGGGTGCTTGGTGGTCCAGACACTTGTGAGCAGCATGTTCTAGTCCAGGCTGTGCCCCGAGGTCCCTAGGCTCACCCACTCCCTGTTGCCAGTGGGAGGCCCGGGTCTCTATGGCAGACCTGGGAGCCAGCAGCCAGTGGGAAAGTCTGCGGGCAGGGCTCCCCTTGGGATGCTCCTGATCTTCAGGTCCCTGGAGGCCTCTTAATTTTTCTGCCCTGTGGAACTTAGTGAAGCCTAAGGGAGATCATTATTGCAGAGGGAGTCCTCCCAGGGCCCAGGAGTGCTTATGTGGCCCCAGGGGCAGGGCACAGGGACACAGTGCCACCTCCTAGCCTCACCGACAGACTACCTCCCTTTCAGGTCTGCACACATTTTGTCTGAAGCAACAGGAGCAGATGTGGTGACCCACACTTGCAATCCCAGTGACTCTGCAGGCTGAGGCAGGAGAATCCCAGGTTCAAGGCCAACCTGGGCAACTTAGTTATAGCCTGGTAATAAGCACTTGCCCAGCGTGTGAGAAGCCCTGAGTTGAATCTCCTGCATCCGCTCTTCAGATCACTATGTAGGACAAACCCACTTGCGTTTCCCCCTGAGAGGCTGCTGGTCTCTGGATGCACAGACTGCAGGTGGCTGGTGGCCTGGCCTCCCTTGAAACCAGGTGTCTCCATCCAGGTCTGGGCACCACAGGACACACAGGTGTGGCTTCTGTTCCTGCAAACTGGGCGGCAGGCTGGTTTGGAATTCCTTGCTATTCCTGATCTTTTTTGGTGTCTCTGGAGCGCGCACACTGAGGGCTCACCTTGCTGAGCCCTGTACTAATAATCTATCCTCCGACGGGCGCAGTGGGCACACCTGTAACCCCAGCACTTTGGGAGGCTGAGACAGGAGGATCACGAGTTCAGAGCCAGCCTCAGCAATGGCGAGGTGCTAAGCAACTCAGTGAGACCCTGTCTCTACATAAAACACAAAATAGGGCTGGGGACGTGGCTCAGTGGTCGAGTGCCCCTGAGTTCAATCCCTGGTGCCAAAAAAAAAATCTGTCCTTCCTTCCTTCTTGTGTGGAGCAGATGGTTATCTGCCGTGTATTTTCTCTTTTAGGCCCTACATTCATTTCTTTTTCTTTCCTTTTGGAGTGGCCTGGACCCCAGGACCACAGTACCAGCAGTGGTCACAGTGGCCATCTTGTCTCCTTCCCTAACTCCAAGGGGACGAAGCTAAAGTTTTTCTTCACTAAATATGATGAACCTGTGTGCCTCCTCAGTGGGGCATTTATCCAGTTAGGAGAGTCTCTTGGCTGGGGAGGTGGTTCAGTGGTAGAGCTTGTGCTCAGCATGCACAAGGCCCTGGGTTTCACCCCTAGAACCAAAGAAAACAGAACAATTATTTCATATAGCTGAATTACCAAAAGTTCATTATAGACATGTTAAACCTTATCTGGTATTTTTCTGCATTAAAATAATGTAATTTTTCTTGTTTATTGAAATGGCGAATCCTGGTAACAGATCTTGCTGAACCAGCCCAGCATTACTGGGGTAAAATCTCCTTGCTAACAATGTGCTCTTACAATACCATTTTGACTTGATCTGCGAATGCTTTACACGCGGTTTCAGCAGCTGTGTCTGTAAGTTAGGTGGGCTTGTAATTCTTTCTTCTCGTGTTCTTGTCTGGTTTGGGAGCAAGATTGCTTCATGAACTGAACTGGGCAGCTTCCACTCTTGTACCTTCCTGCATAACAGGAACAGAGAGGAATGGACAGTCCCTTGAAAACGTTCCTAGCTTCAGGACTTCCTGCTGAATATGGTCAGTGTGGCCCTGAATCCAACCCAGAGGCTTCCATCCTGGCTCAAGAAACTGCTGCTTCCTGCAGGTACCGGAAGGCCACGTCCAAGAGCTCAGTGCATAGGCGTGGACAGGTCTGGGTTGAGACCACCATCCGCCCCAAGGAGGCAGAGTGCCCACAGGAGGGTGCACACCTGCTGCACACACCCTGACACCCTGCTGTTCAGGACAGAGCCTCCCGCTGTGCAGGAAGCAGCAGCCCGCCACTCTCGCCACTCGGGGAGTTCTCCAGGAAGGCATCTTACTCTTTGGGCTATAGAATCAGGGAATTTCAACTGCAATTTAGAACTGATTGGCCTGGTGGGGACGACGTCAGGTTCGCAGAGTTGTGGCCCTGTCAGGACTGACGCTGGGGCTGCAGTGAGGGGCGTGCTTCTGGAACCTGGAAGGACAGGGAAGACACTTCTGCATGTTGCATGTTTGGCCCTTGTGGATGGCAGGTTCTACCCATGCACACTTGTGACGCTGTCAACTCTGGTCTAAATGGAAAGCTGGCAACTCTCTGATACTCTGTATTAACAAGCGGGAGATCCTACACCCTGGGGTTCACAGTTGCTGTAAGCTCCTGCTATAACCTGCACAGTCCGTGCTCCATCTGGGACCAGGGCTGAACCTCCCCGCTGAGCAGCAGAGACCCTCAGATGCACAGGAGCAGCCCAGCTATGCACTGTAGGACGCCCATGATGGTGGGTGGGGCCAGGTCAGAGGCCAGCAGGTGCGGTCCTTCAGCAGGGCCGCAGGGGCCTGACCAAGGGGCCCGTACTTCCTACCAAAGGGTTGCAGCTGCTCCTCCTTGCCCCCGCTCCCTCAATGTCCCAAAGTCAAGGAATTTGGCTAGGAAAGTGGCCTCTGGCTTCTGACTCAGAACTTGGAAATGGCTCCCTGCTGTAGCATGCTGTGTCCCACACCAGTAAGGGCAGAAGCCAGGAGGCTCGTGGGAGGAGGCTGGAGGTCAGACCCAGCCTTCCCCAGGAATAGCTGGGCTCCCCAGGGACACAGGTGCTTTTCTGATGTGACCCTTCATCCATGAGATGCAGGCAGTAGCCCCTCCCGACCTTCCGAAGCCTCCATGTCCTTGCAGTGACCCATCCCACAGCCAGTGCCTGGTCTGTAGGAGAGCCTGCTGGAAGTGTCCATTCTGAGCACCTGCCTGGCAGCAGGACAGGGCTGACCTCCAGCCTAGGCCTGGCTCCAGGCAGATGTAGAGCCCAAGCGTTGGCTCCTATGTCTTCTCCAAGCCACGGGAGGGTGGGATCAAACAGTATCCACCTCCATCCAGACTTGGGCCTCAGGGCCTCGCCTCCCAACTGCCCCAGCAGGGCCCATTTGCCCTGGAACTTGCAGAAAGGTTCCATCCACCCGCTGCCTGTGGCCACGCTGTGTGCTAAGCGCCGGGCTGGGTAGTGCTGGCTTTCCGTGCCAGGTCTGCTCACCCACCTGTGCCCCCTTTACTAGGTGTCCGTGGGGGTCTTCGCCCTCAGCATGCCTGAGTGCTGGGGCCGTAGTTGGGCAGAAGGCAGCAGAGGCTGCAGAGAGCTGCGACCCCACCCAGCCCGTGTCCTGGGTGCAGCCCGGCTTCCAACACGCCCTGCGCGTGCCCCAGGCGTGCTACTCCTGACCTGTCCTTCCAGAGAGACCGACAGCAGCCTGCGAGGTACAAGGGCCGCTAGCCACATCTCCAGAGCACTCCAGGGAGGCCTTTGGCCTGGCATGGCCCACAGTGTCTTGAGCAACTGGGCAGCCTGTGTCAGCATGGCCAGTGGGCAGCTCTCCCACAGTGGCCACACACCAGTAGATAAGGACGGTTGACCCTGGCCAGGAGAGCACAGCTGGCTCCCCCACAGTGCCACAGCAGGGGCGAGGGGTGGGCAACTAGGGCCTGGCTCTTCCCTGTGCAGCTGTCACTGAGGCCCCACGGCCCATGGCCAGCCAGCCTGCCAGTCTGTGGTCCAGGATGTCTGCAAGCCTGGCGGAAGCTATGAGCTGGCAGGTGGACCCTGTGGAGGTTGCTGTCCTTGAGCTTAATCTAGAAGCATCACCCATACCAGGCAGCTCACCAGGGCACTGGGAGCCATGTGCCATCTGAACAGCGCAGCACTGGGCCCCTGATTCGGGTCCTGGCACCAGTTCACAGGCCTCAAAACAGTGTGTGGCAGCTCCCACCCGCCTTGACCCCAGCCCTGGCCTCTGTCCAGCTCTCAGGCCACCTCTTGGGGCCACTTCTCCTCTGACAGCTCTCACCACCTGCCTTGGTCCTGTCAATCACCCCACCCAAGGGCTGAGTTAGAGCAAGGCCAGGCCAGGCTGCGTCCCTTAGGGCCCATCACCAGGAAGCTGCCAGCCAAGCCCCTGTCCCGCCACAGCACTGCCCAGGGGCATCTGGTGTCCAGCAGCCCTGGAGTGCAGCCCCAGGCCACGGGCTACTTACTCATAGGCCACCCAGTGCAGAGCTCCCCAGGACCGGGGCTCTTGCAGGAAGAGAGGGGCAGGGTGGTGTGGAGGCAGGAGCAGGGTGCCGGGCTGTGGCTGCCTTCGAGCTCCACAGGTGTGGGGGTCCTGTGCTTTTAGCTCTGGAGACACAGGGCCAGGGGTGGAGGTCATGACCACTGTCCACATCCACCCCTCGGCCCACACTGAGGCCCTGCAAGGCTTCAAGGCAGGGGTACAATACAACCTGACTCGTAAGCACGAATGGAAAAGCAGGTTTGGGACGAGCTGCCAGGAGGCGCCGTGTCGGGCTCAGCGGAGTGTGGAGCGCGGCGCCGGGGTGTGGAAGGGTGCCTTGGGGGCAGCAGAGGCCTCAGCTACAGGCCAGCAGCTCAGCCCACACACAGGACTGGTTGGACCAGCTGAGGCTGCCATGAGCGGGACAGGCTTCTGCCACCTGTGCCCAGGGCCACGACTTGGTCTGATTCCTGAGCTACAGGCCCCTCCCCAGCCCTGAGGCCAGCTCTGGAGAGCTGGACAGGTGGCACTGTGTAGCCCTTCTCAGAGCCTTAGCAGCCCAGCCAGCATGTGCCTGGTGTCACCAAGACCAGTAGGGGCAGCAGCTCATGCCTAGAGCCAGGCAGCCTCGGAGAGAGTCTCTGCAGAGAAACCCACTCAGGGCCAGGAGCCTGGGCGGGTGCTGCACCTGGGTGCGCAGGGACCCCTAGTGTCTGTCCCAAGGTGACAGGAAGCAGGCCCCACCTATACTCCAGATGTGACCAGCTCTCCTCCATAGACCCCCATAGGCTCCAAACTCAGAAGTGCAGCCCAGGACAAGGCTCCTCTCACTGTAGTCTCAACTGCATGCATGAGACCCTGCAGGAGGTGAAGCCTGGGGGACTCCAATCTCATTCTCAGTCAAGAGCTGCCAGGCTCCCAGAACTCTCCAGAAGCTATGTACAGGACCCTGGGCTCAACATGGTACGTGTCCAGATAATTCCCCAAGGCCTACTAGGACCCAGCAGAGAAAGAATCCCCAGTGTGCTGGATGGGATAAGGAGCAGGCCAAGGGGTCGCACAGACCAGATCAGCATCAGGGGTGCAGGACACAGGCCTTGGGAAGAGCCTCGTGCCATCCAGACGAGGAGGGTCCAGGCTGGGGCCATCCCTGCCCTGCTCCCGTAGTGAGGGCTCTGCAAGGAGAGGCCCAGGACAGAACGGGAGACTACGAGCCAGGGTGTCCTTCCCTCAGCTCAGGGGTGGATCTCTTGCTGTCGGTCAGCAGCCACTTGCCTGACACTGGGTTTGACTGGTGACCAGCTCCTGCTGTTGCCACCAGTTACACTCAGCTGGTCCCCTCCCTGGCAACTGCCCCTGCCTCTCCCATGTGGGCAGCAAGAGTCCTGGGTAGGCAGGACAAGTTCTCTTGCCCTTCAGCATCAGTTGAGCCCCAAGTGGAGGGGCCTGTGGCCTGGGTCAGCTGGTCTTCCTACGCTCACTCTCAAGCTGCCCAGAAGTTGTCTCACAAGGGGTAGCCAGCTGAAGCCCACAGCATCCCTGGGGACCAGTCCCTGTGTCACAGAGGAGGACAACCAAAGCCCTTGAGTATGAGGAGACCCCTAGGGTCACAGTGGTGACATCAGGACCTGGCCAAAGAGGAACCCGGTGTCCAGGGTGACATCTTTCTGTGGACACCCTGCCCTTTCCAGCAGGCTGCTGCTTCTAGGAGGTTCCGAGGGCAGGGCAGGGCCGGGGACAGCTGGTTGCTGCAGGAGCCATGGGGGTGGCAGTCCTTTGTGTAGAGGAGGGATTGTCCTGGGTTTGGGGAGACCGAAGCTGGGCAGTGGCGTTCTCAGTGGCCTTCTGCGGGTAGCAGGGGCAGGCCAGGACCCTCGGGGCTCCACGGGCTCCTGAGGCACAGGAGAGCAGAGCTGGCCTGCAAGGGCCAGAGGGTGAACCCCGGAGGCTGCGGTGTTGAGGGACGAGGACCCTGCGGGACGGCCGCACAGAAACAGCCCAGGATGCGAGGAGGCCGAGCAGGGGCAGAAGGGCTCCTGTGCCTCAGCCCCAGTGGGACCAGAGCTCGGACGCCATCCCAGTCGCAGGCTTCACGTCGGCCTGCACAGGCCGGGCTCAAGCTGGAGGCCACTGGTGCCTCCCTCAGCGAGTGCCAGGTCCTCTAGACGCTCGTGCCCAGCGGCCACCGGGGAGGTGGGCTCGCAGTGGACAGACCTGCAAGGCACCACCAAGCTGCTGCACGTGCTAAGGCAGCTAAGTAGAGGCTGGTGGGCAGTGCTGGTCACAGGCTGCAGTCATGCTTTAAAATGCAACACTGGGGCTGGGGTTGTGGCGCAGTGGCAGCGTGCTCGCCTAGCACACGGGAGGCACTGGGTTCGATCCTCAGCACCATGTAAAAATAAAATAAAGATATTCTGTCCACCTACAACTAAAAAATAAATATTTAAATAAATAAATAAATAAAATGCAACACTGCAGCCTGGTGGCCAGCAGCCCCCACTTCTGGCCAGCCCTCCAGGGAGGGGACCCCATCCTGCACTCACACCTGACCACAGGCT